>PNEQ01092820.1:0-33217 GCA_003012365.1 Medauroidea extradentata
GGGGGCGCCATAATAAGACTTCGCACCACCCTCAAAAATACCAAGGGCCGGCCCTGGATTCTAGCATGTGGATCATTGACTTAGCGAAATTTTCGTATCTCTACAATTGTTTCAACCTGTAGATCTCTCGTAGGCGGAGCGTAATTCAATTTTTTTTAAAGGTGAGGGGAGGAGGACCATTATCTTAAGGTCACGGATTGTACGCTGTTTTTTTTGCGAATATTATCTTTTGAATCCGAAAGAAAACTATTGTAAAACCGTCACATATAGGTAGACGTGTTAGAAATTGATTTTTATTTGTTGCAGAATTTTTCAAAACAAAATATCACATATAATTTTGGTTAATTATTGTTTTAAGAGGGCGTGGTAGATAAATAAGCGCTGAGTTATTCAGTTGAGATATACGCAACTTCGAAAGTCAATATAGAAATTCTACAAAACAACAATCCTTGATAATTATATTTGCCAACTTTATTAGTAAATATTTACCAGGAATGATGTATTTGTTAAGCGTGATCTCTTGCACCGCAATTTAATGTACGAGATTTCGGCGTCAGAGATAATTCTTCAGATATACGTTACTCGAGAGAAATGTTTGCTCAGAAAGTTGGCAAAAACTATTGTCTGGGATAGCTGTTTTTCGATTTTTGCAAATTGGCTTCGAGAAATCTACAATTCTAAACTGATTCTTTTAGCGCTGAATTATATACCACGCACTCTTAAAACGATAGTTAGTAAAATTTTATATAATTTTTGGTTTTGAAAAAATTAGGCTTCGAGCAGAAAAAATTTCCAACAAGTCTGTGTGACGTTTTTGCGATATCTACATCCTTTAAGGATTTACGCAATAATATAGCTGCAGAAACACCGTAAATAAGGACCCACGGCCTTAAAAAAGTGTTTGGGAACGTACCAGAAATAATTCTGAATAAAACATAACCTTAATATTTATGTCGACGTCTACATTGAGGAGTAGCGAAAGTTTAGTGTTGTAAGTATATTTAATTTTATTTTTAAACATTTTGATGTTTTCCTAAAAAAAATTGGTGGGATGAGGTTGCATGCAACATTGTAACGACCTGTTATTCCTTCCTGTTCATTTACGATACTTGGTAGTTTCGAGCATTTTTTCTACAGTTTTTGTGTGGAAATGCTTACACCCGTTGTTCAAGTAGTGGTGACTCGAACCCGGAGCCCACACACTGCGCCAAGGTAACCCGCGTAGGTTGAAGCTGCTGGTGTTCACCTTCGTGTCTGAACAGCCGTCGAACGCTTGTAAATTTTTTATGTGGCGCAGACAGGCAGAGTTGTCCTTTTCATCATCCTCTCTGCGGTTGAAATGAGGTGAGCCGGTTGTTGTTTTCTGTTCTGTCGGCATGTGAACTAAGAGTTAAGAGGGTTTACAACTGACAACATATCAGTAAACATAGAACATAGGTCGTTCGCACAAGAACTAACCGCTATGTATTCTTACCTACCGATTCACATCTGCAAAAATGTGGTTGTGTGCGTAGAGATGCTGACATAGTAAATGGTAATATTTCATTTATTGTATGTACTCATAGGACGGCAACAAATCACAGCTTTGGATTTTGTGAATGTCTGCCATGTTGGTTTAACATCTAAAAATACACGAGAACAAAACATAGCTGGAATGAGAAATTTTAATGTTTAAAACTATGTTTCTGTATTGTAAATAATGTTTAACGCTGTGCAGTTTATAGGAATTTTGTTTCTTATTTCCTTTTATCTCCAAATACGATTTCACTTGAAATACGTTTCAATGGCGTTCGGTTGACTTTTATACAGCAAGGAATACTTTAGATACGTCGAAAAATGCCATTGTCTAAACGTAACAGAAAGAATCCAGTTGTGAACTAATTTTGCACAAGGCGTCTGGTCATTCGCAGTTTCTACTGTTATGTTATGTGTTCTGTGCTTATGTTTTTTAATTGTGAGCCAACCTTTATCCATGGCCTGAACGCCGAACACTTATATTGCCGACCACAGTACGACTCTTCGCCAGCTTTAATAGTACGCATGCTGTTCAACGTTTTCGATGGTCCACCACAAATAACAGTCCTCCTCCCCTGATTAGATTTCAGACTCTGGTAGTGGCGTACTAGGATTTTTTTGTGGATGGGGGGATGTAGGTCAAACTTGAAAATTTTATAGAGAAATGTCGATCATTCCTTTATAGCAGGGTATCCGGGGATAATGCCCCTGGAAAATTTGAATTTTAAGGTGTAAAATTATGCTATTTAAGCAGTTTCCTTATCTAGACTTTGAATCTATTGCTAGTAGGATTTGTAATAATGTTATGTTATTAATTTTTTAGTTTTTTTTTTTTTTTTTTCGGTGTTAAGGGTCGGGGTTTGAGTTTGTAACCCATTCCTCCACCCTTGTCAACGTCGCAGGCCGGTTTTTTTTCGGGTAGCTCCCATTTATGTAGCCACTTTCTTGTCACATTATTACCGTTACTTAATCCATGTAGGCCCTACTGGATGAACCAAGGCGGATGGTGTTGTTTTGGGAGGTTATAGCTTAGTAAGTCGAGATGAAAATTCGTTTTCAATTTGTGTGTAATGTGAATATAGTGCGAGTAAAGCTATCATGTAAATCGACGTTAAAATTTAAAGTATAAAATAATTAACCTCTGAATAGCGTCAAAACACTTAAAGATAAAATCGTTTTTATGTAAAGAAATTTAATTTTAAAGGCGATATTTTAGGGTAGCGTTATTTCCACCAATATTCACTTTACGTACACATTGAAAATACATTTTCGGCTTAAATTTCCATAATCTATCACTACGCAAAATGAACGCGCTCCATCCTGAAACATCGTACATAGGTGATTCACGGTAATGTGAGCACGTTTGTAGACATAGAAATGTTTGTCCTTTCGAACAATTGTTGCCTTTATGCTACTGTTGACACAGGTATAACATTGTAAATGAACATAAGTGTGTAGATTCCACCATATCAAAAATTATCACTTGTTTCCAAATCAGCAAGAGTGATCACTTTTCCGTGAAGAAGCTCTGTAACTTGTTATTCATGCTGACTTGGTGTAGGACGATTGAAGATAATGGCTGCTTATTGCAAGTTGTCTCTCATTGTGACGAATGACAAGCTTCACATCAGAATTTTTGACCGAGAAATACGCAGGTATTTTCTGTTGTGTTCTCAAATGCGGTATTTGCCTGATTTGTTCAGTATACTTAGCAAATATGTTGTTTTATTTTTTATATAATAAAACTGTTATACTCTCACTTAGTAAATTAATTAAATTTAAAATTTAAATACTGTGAAAATTCATTGCAATTATTTTCCACGTGTGGTAGATTATAGGGAATATTTACAGTGATTTAACTTTTTTTTTTTGCTTCTGAAACGAAACAAATTTTACGTCCGTGGAGGTATTGTTCATATTTTTTCTCTCAAAGGAAGAAGGACTTCACTTTCTAACGTACAGTTTATTACCCAGAACCCTTTAAGCCCGATAGTATAGGGATACAATTAAAGGGTTTCTTATAACATTGCGACTATTCGACATGAAGTGAACTGATTTTCGTGGTGCACATGACAAAAGTCCAGGATTGTCATCATCTTACGTTCGCCTTCTCAGTATTACTAATATATTCATTCCTCCGAGTTATTTGCAAATTGTGTAAAAGCCACTTATTATTTATTCGTGTGTTCGGGTAGCAGTACTTTTTTTCTGTGATATTGTTTCTAGCAATTAATTAAATATATATATATGTATAATTAAATATATGCCGCAGAGAATATAGCTGAATTATCAAAGCGACTGTATTTTTAATTTTTTTTTCGACGATTAAAAATGAGGATGGAGATCAGCACATATCCTAGTTCTCATCTTCAGACAACTTCTACATGTACGATAGGATGTTGGTGCCAACCTAAGGACAAGCTATCGTTCAAACCACTCTTAGATGATGTGAAGAGACATGGAGAGGAGAGACTGCGGAACGAAAACAAAGGAGAAAACGGGAAAACATCGAGAAATCCCCTATAATCAAATTCCCCTACAAACATACAGATATCGCTACATCCCCTCATGTTAATTCGCACCAGGAAAATCCTATACAATTGTACCTGGGCCCTAAAGAGTGGATAATTGCTACAAAATTATGAACATTAGGATGCTATAGGATAGTACAACTTGATTCAGTTTTTTATTTATAGCTAAACAGGGCTTTACTAGTCGAGAATATTGTAAAAGAGTAAATACAATAAAATTTTCGGCTAAGACACAAGCTACACACATTTATGTTTTAACAGTATACCTATGTAACCTGTAATATATACAACAATTAACAAATAGTTTATATTTTCGGAGAAATGTCTAGAACAATTAGTTTCCTCTTAAAGCCGTCATTTATGAACTATCGTAACAATGACAAGAACAATTGTAGAGTGGAAATTCTAAACGATCTGAGTGCCAAAAATATGTTTTTGAGAAAAAGGGAAATCAGCCCTGCAAGAGCTTGCGTACATATGGGCCATACAATTTTTCGACGGTCAAAAAAAGTATTAGGAGAATTATTGGGACTAAGCTCTTACAGCAAAACATAGGCATTGGCACATAGTTAATTTTGATGTGATAAACTCAACTCTGTCTGTTTTGGCACTTAGATCATTTATAATTTCCACTCTACAATTACTTTTTTCTCTTAACGTCTTATATAAAGTTTGGGAACATGACAAAATCAAGTACTTTTTTCTCTTAATGATATAAAAATTATCCTTTCGTTAGCTTAGCTCGTAAGTAAGTAAGTGAGTGAAAGGATTTTGATCAGCTGTGTTTTTAGTGTTTGTGGGCGGTGACATAAGGTCAGTATGGAGAGAACGGAATGAAGGGCGGGGAAATGGGAGATCGCCGAGAAAACCCACCGACCAACGACATTGACCAGCACGACTTATGTCAGGTTGACCTCGCCCGAAATTGAACCCTGGTCGACTTGGCGGAGTTCGGCTGGTGGAATTAGATAAATAATTTTCTAGATTAACTTTCATTACTCCGCGGGTCAAATAAATATAATTATTATATTGACGTGAACTGTCAAACAAGTATTTTACACGACCTGACATGGCATAATGAACGATATACATACAAGTTAACACTTACATAAAAAAAAACCCGACTCACAGGATAATAAATTTCAAATCGTTTAGACCAGTAGAAGTGCTCACATTTACTAAAAGAAAAAAAAACTATAAAATAGCTGATGATCTTTAAACGGCTGAACAGATTTCCTTGAATCATAGTTAAAAACACACTCGATCAAGTCACCTTTAAAAAAAAAAAACTAAATCAAAATCGGTTCATTTGTTAAGGAGCGAAGTTGTCACAGATACACAGACAGACACGTCAAACTTATAACACCCCTCTTTTTGCGTCACCGGTTAAAAAGAAATAAAGGTTATAGCAAAAAATGTAATAACTCGAAGGTAGGCTTGTCAGTGAGATGACAAAGGACCCTCGCTAAAATCAGACATTGTAACAAATGACGTAACGTGACGAAGCACGCTTCCGGCTATCCTGTAACTCGTCTGTAAATTTTCCTCTGTTTTTTTCTGTCCTCGGCTTGTATACAAACAGCTCAGGCGAGCTCTTCACTTCGCAGTGAGGCTAGTCGAGTGACGGCGGAAGTGGCGAGCGGAATGAGACGTTCTAAATATAGGCGTCGAGTCGTCGGCGCTCTGACAGTCTGGCTGACGACGAGGGACACTGTCGACCTCCGCCCTGTGCCCTCCGCGCGCCAGTCTCAGAACTCTCGAGGCGCTTACGAAAATCTTACTCGATAGAGTTCAAGTTACTCGACAAGCTGTTCGAAAACCTGGTGCGAGTACAATTTACCTCCGTCCAAAATCTGAAATACTCAACTCGATATCTTCACCGAATATACCCAGGTCTCTCCAGCGGCGTCATTTCAGGGTTTTCTTGTGATAGGGGAAGGGGGGGGGGGCAAGTATTTTTTTAAGCGACAGTGACCTTGTTGCATCTTTTTTATTAATAAAGCATGTATAAATTAGAAACTTTGATAGTAAAACTTCAGTTCTATGGGCTTAAGTTAGCATTATTTAAATAACAAAATATAAAAAAATATGATATACATATAAAATATTAAATCTAGGGGGGGAATTTGCCCCCCCCCCTTGTCCTCCCTAAATGACGCCCCTGACCATGCTCCTGAACAGGATAGATAGCCACCAGCAGACGAAAAACACGAAAGAGCGTGTAAAAAAAAGTAAACGAACATAGGCTCCCGCGTGTGTACACGAAAGAAAATATGTTTTCACAAAAGTGAAGAATTACGTCACAAAACATCGTTACATCATGGCAACTACTAACGGGTCAAATCAGTAATATAAGTACATCAAGTCAACCTTTTATTTTCATTCTCTCCGTGATTGATTTCATTGATTATGACATGACATAAGACACGTGTTCTGTAGCTGGCATTCTGAAAGTATGCGTGGACATTTATAAAATCCTCACAAATGTCCCGCCATGCATGCAGTTGCAGGCACTAGTTTTGTTGTCAGGGCGCGTACTTCAAATAAGTTATCACAGTTGCCACTGTACAAGACACCAGGTGCAGTTTAACAGTGTCTCTGCATCCCATGCATCATTGTCCTTAAATCACTTGGCGCTGAGAGCGGTCACCTGCTTGAAGTTTTTACCAGTTCCTGACGGGTTCGCGAGCTTCTTCCTCTAGCCCAGACGTGGCCCGTAGACAAATTGCACGCTATAGAAAGGCACCGTGCCTCAAAGTTGCTAACCGTTGAAGAATTAGTTTATTTATGGTGTAATTTAGATGTTTAGTAGTATGTAGTGTAGTAACCCATTATACTACGGGAAAAGGCTCGATCATTTGGGATAAAAACGAGCACTTTTGAAACCCTAATTAATCTTTTGCCACTTTTTTTTTAATAGAAACAAAAATGCCTACATGGCAATCAAAGTGTACAGATTCTACCGCACTCAACAGTTAATGCCTGAAGTCACTATATTACATAAAGTCTTTCGGAATAAAGTGAGCACTAAAAAATTAACATTTTAAAAATATCACTAGCCGGTACTGCAAATATCTCACCATAAACTGTAGTTGCCTTACTGTTTGTATGGTTGGCAGCGAAATTACACAATATAGTCCCGAGTGTTTTCCCATTTAAATACGACAATACAGAAACAAAGCCGTTCGAAATCGACAAAACTGTATTTTATATAATTAATGAACTATTTTTTTTATCAAACTGTATCGATTCATACTGACTGCACAGTTTGTCTTTCACGCGCAAATATAATTGTAACTTAATCTTCCGACCAGTCAAAACTGTCAATAATACCCAGTTTTCTGAGTATGTAATTCCATTTTAATATTCCACGGCAGTTTTCGAATAATAATTTGTATTCATGTATTAAATGATAATGAAATATATAAGGTGACATGTGACTCGGTCTTATAAAACAAACTTCGTTATCATTTGTGTTATTGAAGCATTTTTTTCAGTTTCTTTCGGAGCATAACCCTTTGAATAACATGAATATATGTAATTCAACTTTCTTACGTTCTACTTTCATACATTTGTCCAAGAACACATTATGTCCGAAAGAAAAGGACTACATGCACTGTATTTTGACTAGTAACCAATTTACGATAGATACAAATGCACACGAAATAGATAGATACTGATATTTCTAACAGTTTGGAGTTGTCATGGTTTGAATTCAGGTCCCGAATTGTAATTTTTCCCCATAGAAATCTCTCATTCACTCCTAACTGATTGGCAGCACTGGCAGGAGGAAAGACTTGCGGGGAAGGGGGGAGACAGACGGCGGCGCGGAGTTGCGGCCTCAAGAGTGCAGCGTGCCGGGACTGAAGATCTCGGCGGGAGTGTCTGCAAGGCACTGAGTGAGTGGGTCAGGGCCGGAACTGACACGCGGCGTATAGAGAGAGAGCTGAGCACACTCGCTAATGTGCGCCGCACACGTCGCTTAGCCAGCCAGGGGCGTGGCACACACACACACACACACACACACTCCTATATATAGACCACTAAACGCGCCGTTACGTCGCTTCCACGCATGCCCGCCGTATACCTATATCGCTTCCCGGGTAGTTTCCTATATTTATTGAGTCTATATTTGCTTACTTGTAACTTATTTGAAATTCAGAGCCGGTAGCGACTGAACATAATTGTTGAAAAGTGAATGATGTAAGACTGAAGTAGGTAAATAATTAGTTTATCTCCAATTACGGTTACACAGATCAAAACTGTAAAGGTCAGGTAAGTTGTCTTTACGTCTTAATTTTTTTCGATACATCGATCATCTTATTTTATGCGAGTTGTTAAAGTTTGAGCAATTGTAGCCCTTTTTATTATAACAAGTTGCATGTAATAAAAGAGTATTAACGCAATTTAGAAAGCAGACATTCTTAATTATATTATTCCTAGAGCCACGATTGTATGGTGAAAATATTTCTGCACCATTTGGTTTCAATGTTTTATGTCCACATCTGCAGCTCTGCTTCATGGTCGGTGATTGGATATTTTAACTCTTACTTGTCTTGGGGTTATACTGGCAAATCATAGAAGTATGATATTACAATAACTTTATTCTGATTGGTGCAGTCAAATGAGAGACGTGTCTGAACAAATACACACTGCTAATAACCATGAAGCCCAGCTGCAGATGTGCACGTAAGGCATTGAGACAAAATGATGCAAAAATCTTTTCGCGACTAACTCGTCTCTCTTATCATTTCTTAACGACATGCCAAAATCTCATCCTGCATAGACTTTTTGACCCCTATTTTCTTTCTTATTGTCCTATAAAAGAGCTTGGAATAGTGACCTTTATCGCTCTCTTAAGGTGGCCGTCTACCCCATTATCCTTGCGAGGACAAGCTTAGGGATTTACACGTTAGTAAATTGTATTAGATGGGTCTGGGTCACCTTTCACGGCATCGCATTGTGGCCGGAAAATTTCGCACTCATTTCAGGATAACTTTCGAACAAATGTTTTTTAAATGTTAGGGAGACTTGGTTAATTTGGCGGCACTAGTATGTTAGTTTTGGAATAATTGACGCATTAAAGCTGCTTTACTTCTGAAACAAGTCTGTATTAAACGTTGGATGCTGATCTTGCTTGGCAGAAGGAGAAAGGTTAAACAATATTAGTGTAAGTTGATTTACTCTGCATGGCCATTTGGCACATAGTTTCCCAGACAGCAGAAAAAACTTGTTACAAGCTTGTAGCAAGCTTGCCAATGCAAGCCAGTAACATTGCAGCAAGCATGAAACGCAAGCCAATAAACTTGTTATAAGCCTGCTGCAAGTTGCCTAGTTTACACATTTCTAACTTGCTGCAAGCTTGATTTGTAAGCTTGATGCAAGCTTAATTTGCAAGACTCTGCAAGCGTAATTTGCCAGCCTGAAGAATAAATCAAAATTTTATTTTCTGCAGTATTTTCACTATCATTCAAATTTACATCTTTTATATTGCTTGTTCATCGACTTGTGATGTTAATCACTAAACATTAAATTTAGGCTCCTGTGCCAAGATTGGAACCACTGACCCCTTGCTTTCAAGCAGGTGTGCTAACCACTGGACTATTGCGAATACTTAAAAGTGGTGTAGTAGTGAGAGTCGATTGTAAGATAACGAACTTTGTTATGGAAATGCAGATATTTGTGAATTTACTAACAACGGTAAGGATATCAGTTTACTTGTAGTTGTACATAATATCGTAACAGTTGTTCTAGGTAGCATATGAAACAGTGTTACTTTTTAAAGCGCTTGTTCATTTACAAAGTTCAGTTTAAATCTCAAGTTCAATCATTATTGATGGCACAAAAAATATTTCATGAATTAAGATTGCTAAGGAAAATTTCAATGCAATATCAGCTTAGTATAGGGGACAGGATGCTTGCAGCTTATCACATGACCAGTCTTGCTATGTAAGTGTAATTAAAGTCAAATACACCTTTGTCGCAAGCTTGCTTCAGGTTTGTAACAAGAGTTCTGAGCAAGCTTGCTATGGCAAGCCAAAATCAAGTGAAATGTAAGTTGGCAAGCAGGCTTGCAGCAAGTGTGCTGCAAGTTGCCTAGTTGACACTTTTTCATAGTTTTGCAAGCTTACATACTAAACATCATTTAAGGTTAACTTGTGAGCAATTAAGCTTAACACAAACTTGCAAGAAGTTTAACTGCAAGCATTTTTCTTAAATGTAGCCTACTTGCAGAAAGCTTGTCAATCTAAATAATACCTACGCCAGCATAAAAGCTTAAGTCAAATGCAAGGCTGGCAGTAAGCCTACTGAAGCAAGTTTATAACTGCAAGTCAAATGCAAGGCTTTCAGTAAGCTAACATGTTGTGTGGGTTGTCAGACGTGGTCTGCAGGGAAATAATTCAATACCAACCTGAGAAAAAAAAAGAAGACCCCAGTTCCGTGCGTCTTAATCGAGCCAGAGATTAGAGGATAGTACGGATGGAGCATTAGCAGCCGATACTGAAGCCAAGCTGACTTTGTTTATTCAGGTTGCAATATGGCGGAGTGCAATCAGCTGTTCCTGTATGTGTATTGAGAAGTGAGGTTATGGTTGGCCAAACCACAGCCGCATTACATATGTTGCTACGGTAACAAACAACATATTTCAGGTACAAATATGGCGGATGGACTCCTGCCCTTTCGTCTCAAGGCTTCAAACCCCTCGTCCTGAGACGTACATTATGCTCAATCTGTATGTTTCTCTAATCTCTGAATGGAGCGCGAAAACGGAACAGCGGCCAACTAACATTCAGTCGAGAAGCCCCTGATGTCAAGCCTGCTGGTAATAAAATCGTCATAATATTACATGTGTCCCATCCTATTACAGTTTAACATTACTGTCATCCTTGAAGAACATAAAACTAAAATTTTGAGTGGGAGAAAGTTACGAAGCAAGATAGGAGCCGTGATTGACACAGTGGCCAGAGCACTCCTTCCTACCATGGCAATCCGGGTTCGAGTACCAGCAGGGTCAGACCCTGGATTTTCGCGTGTAGGAATCGTGCCACTGGTTTTCTCGGGGATCTTCTTTCTCCATTGTAGGGTCTCATTCACGTCATCCCCCGGGGCAGCCCAGTAGTTAGGGCTGTGTTATCCTGGACTTTATACGATGTGTAATTATTTCTGATCTTGTGTGCTCGTTGTCGCGCGGTCGTGAGCAGAGTTGTGTGTGGTGTTGTTGGCAGGCCGGCACGGAGATGATGGCGCTGCCGATGTTGCAGCGAGACATCCACGTACCGCCAGCGGTGCTTGCTCGCCGGGGAGCTATCTCCTTCTGCCGAGACGTGGCCACCAGCAGACCTCACCCGCAGGTAAATACAGTTCCGACACTGAATATATTAACACTACGAGTATTATTCAAACTGATAATATTTCCTGTAATTAATTGCAAGAACCGCCTTGTTCACCTGATTGGTAGGGCCATGATTTTTTGGTGAAAAGTATTTTGTTTCAGTGACTCACGTGCACAGCTGCAGTTTTGCTTCACGGTCAGTGATTGGATGTGGTAACACTCACACGTCTTGGGGTTATATCCGCAAATCACAGTCGAGTGGTGTCGCAAAAACCTCATTGTCATTGGCACAGTCAAATGAGAGATGTCGTATTACAAAAACACGCTGCCAATAACCTCGAAGCAGAACTGCAGACGTGCACGTGAGTCACTGAGACAAAGTGGGGCAGAAATCTTTTCGCGACAAAATCGTGTCTCTACTGATTGGTACTTCAGTCATCAAGTGTTAGAAAGTCCAAGCTGCTAGTTGAGCTAACTCTGCAGCAGGATACGTAGCTATATCTGTCCACGCTAAAAGCAGTCTTAAGTTTTTCCCTGCCACTAACAGCGACTTCACCTGGGCTTTATTTATATCACTGCAAAGTTGACGTTGTAGGGTAGTTATAGACTCTTAAATGTAAGATGTTAATCGAATAAAAAAATTCATGAAATACACATTTTGTCCGTTTTTACTGCTTGGTGGTAGAATTTCAAAAAATCCTAAAACTGATTTTTGGGTATAACATTTTGAAGTGAATATAAACTTTCTATCTTGAAGGGTTCGATAGATATCGATAGTTAATCGGAAACACATTTAAGGTATGTTCACCCCCTTAAATGTTGAATTTCGAAAAAACCTTAAATTTGCTGATATGCATTTTTATGAGTGTCCTATTTAAGTAAAAATCACGACGATAGGCCGTCGGGTTCGATCTCTTTCGACATTTCTTCGGAAACAGATTTCACCCTTTTCCATCCCCTTAGAGGTGGAATTTTGAAAAATCCCTTCTTAGTGCTCGCCTACGACCTGAAGGGAACCCCCACAAAAAAATTCACGATTCAAGGTCCAGTGGTTTGGGCTGCAGTTTGATATGTCAGTCAGTCAGTGTTCATTTTTATATATAGAGATTAACATGTAGTAACAGACGCGACATGACGAATTTTTTATTGTACTCGGTTTTCTCTTTGGTGTCGGAGTTCGTTTATGTTAGGTTACAAGCGTAGAGTGAACATATGAACAACAGTGCTGATAGGACTGCACAGTATCAAAATCCTTGTACAAACTTTTTTTTTGTTGTTCCTACGATCACGTGACCCCTGACATTGTTCAATACGGATGACAAATTTATGCTAGTTCAGCCGATTTTTATGCTTGTTTGTATTTTACTGTTTTATGCGAAACATGTTATTTGTAGAGATGATTACTTATCGCTGGAATATTTGACTGTTTGCTGGGTTTCAATGTACATTCAGCTTATCAAATGATTGCTAGCTGTTGCTTGTACGTGAAGCTGTTACCCTGTTTGATTGAGTCAATAAGAGTCCCAATATTGTAATATTTTATGACTCATATTGGTACGTTGTTTCAGACGCGTATCACCTAATCATGCATGATGCAAGAAACTGCAGCTTTTTCGCGACTTACCATCATCTCTAGTTATTTGTAATGTATGCTTACCAGTTATGCTGAATAGTTTACTTATCGGTATGTAGGCATGTTTTGAGTCAGTTATGTGAATCATACGAGCTTAATAACTTTCTTTAAAGCAAATTATGTTTAATGTAAGCTACTAGCTATCATTGCCCTATTGTTGCCACTCATGCATGGCAGCCATTTAGTGTAGTACACTATGAACATTTTCGTTGCGAAGCGTAATTTCAACATCATCGTTGTTATTTTTAATGTCACACATCATAAAATACGAATATCGGAATGTCAAGCACTTAAACGTTAAACTTCCAAACAAAAAAAATATATATATATATATAAAATGCTGAAAAGGTTACCGGCATATCTGTTGTTTTGCCTACGATTGCGTGATGTGTTTGTTACTTGCTCAAAAGCCTATTATTGCTATATCGTATATACTTTCTACGGTTATAGGGTCCTGTTTTGTAATTTATGAAGAAATTGACACGTAACGCCATACTTACCTTTTATAATTATATAATTTAGTTGCAAGCGAATTTGCAGTGTTTCTTGAAACATAAGTGTTCGTTTAAAATGAATACATTGTAAATAAATACCAGACAACTTGTGCGATTCTGAGAGAACACTGGTTGTGTTCCCACGTCAAGCCAACATGTAACAGCGTACTACATTTTAAACTTGCTTCGCCAGCGTATCAACGTGGAGAAAAACCTTCTTGCCACATCCGAAAATAAATGACCAAGACAGCTGTCCGCTGAACATATAAACAAGAGAAAATTTATGCTAACAGAAAAGTAATAACAGTAATTTATTCAGTAGTTTCAACCCATGCCGTTAGGTTATTTTTCGCACACTTCTATTTGTTGTTAGCATTAAGCTATCTGGCATTAGTTTCTCTGGTATGTGTTTAAACCAATGTCTCAAATTCCACATGACTTTGTTTACATGCCGGTATTCCTCGTTCAACCCCCCCCCCCCTTTTTCCCGAGAGCTGATACAATAACAACGGTTAAAAAGCTTTTATCACATCGCTTATCTAAAGTAGTTAGTTATTATCTGATGTTGATCCTCTAATCACCATGTTTATTGTTTCTGAATATGTAATTAAAATATAAACCAATGATTCGGATCCACGTGGTATTGTTTATATTCTTGTACGCCCCGAAAACTGGAACGGTAACAACAGTGAAAAAACTTCCGTATGTAGCATCTGTTATCACTATTATCTTCCTATTCCGTCCTCACCAAACTTCTCCTCCCACAACCCAAACATTCTTTAAGGGTGTTCAAGAACCTAATTTTACCCCACCACGTTTTAAGATTATTGTATAGTTTCGTGACATGACATCAATAGCGCTATGATAAAACTATCCACTCCTTAGGGATATTGATTTGTAGAAACATACCTAGAATTTTCGCCTTGTTATTTCGTGGTAGGCTAGATTCCCTCTGGCCTGTTTTCACCTGAACACTCTTCCTAATGTTAGCTCCGGGCCTTTATATTTGTGTGCCCGCGTTCTACAGCTGGCCTTATCTCGTTGGTTGAAGAAGTCATTCAAGCGCGCCACACAAACTGCCGGCCAACAGCAGAAGTTAGATGAACACACAGTAACTTGCAGTTCAGTCTGCTGAAATATATTAGCGTGAAATTCGCAGGCCTGTGCTCATTATCGCGGGAAACGTTGGATGTTTGTAGGCTTCAATATAACATGTCTAGAGCCATTGAGTTTTTGTGAAAATATGTGTGCAACAACTTGTTGCAGTGCCTTACGTACACATCTGTAGATATTTGTGATTATTGGTGGTGTAGAGGCGTCACTGTTTGAATGTGCCAATGAGATTAAGGTTACTAAGACACCATACGTATATAATTTGTTGATAGAACTCCAAGATAATGAGAGTGTAAGGTCTTGTTACGGAGTTTTGCAGTGATTTCGAAAATATTTTTTTATTGCTACCTAATACTCATATCAAAATTTCGCTGCACCGTTTTGACACTTATATGTTATAATTTGTAGCTGAATTTTTTTGTAGAATTATATTGAACGGTGTTTTAGATTTCATTACCCAAAGTACCACGTTTTTCGTTGTGAAAATAAGCAAAAATGAAGGAAATTATTTTTTTTGCTGGCGAATGGTACATTATTAAAAAAATGCTTCATTAGTATTGTGCATCGTGTAATTGCACATTGACTCAATTGTTTTCAAAAGTTTTGGATAAAAAATATTTGAGTTATTGGCACCAGTCTGAAAAAAAAAAAAAAACTCGGGAACAAGCCCTTAAAACATTCAGTCACTAGGGACCCCTGTGTTGGCGTAAAAAATGTTGCCCTCTTTGTTTCAGTGTTTTACGCGCACATCTGCAGTTCTGCTTCGTGGTTGGTGATTAGATAGATATTTTAACTGTCACGAGGCGTGGTATTCTACCGGCAAATAACAGACTTGTGGGGTTTACAGGAACGTTATTGTAATTGGCTCAGTCAAATGAGACACGGCTCTTAACATAGACATGCTGCCAATAACAATGAAGCAAAATTACAGATGTACACGTAAGGCACTGAAACAAAGTAGGGCAAAATTCTTTTCGCGAAAAACAAGGGTCCTTATCAATCACTGATCACTAGAGCCAGTGATTTTTGGTGAAAAGAATTCTGCGAAAACTTGTTTCAGTGCCTTACGTGCACACCCGCAACACTGCTTCGTAGTTATTGGTAGAATATAACTGGAATGAGGCGTGGCTCATTTGACTGCACCAACCAAACCAATGTTACCGCGACACCATACATCCGTGATTTGCGGGTAGGACTCCGAGACGCCGAAAGTGAAAAACTTCCAATCACTCACCATGAAGCAGAGAAACATATGTGCACATAAGGCTTTGAAACAAATTGATGTAGAATTCTTTTCACCAAAAATCACTGGCTCTACTGATCACTAGGTACAAACGTTTCATGAAAAGAATTTTGCCCCAATTTGTTTCAGTGTTTTACGTTCACATCTGCAGTTCTACTCCATACTCAGTTGTTAGATGTTTTTACTCTCAAGTGTCTTGGGGTTCCACCCGCAAATCACATAGGTGTGCACTCTAAATCTGAATTAGTGAATATTCACTGATTCACGCCGATGGATGGAGCGGTTTCAACAAATTACTCAGTGAGAAACCACTGTGAAATCTGTGACTATTCACTGATTTCGATAAAGAGTGCCAACATTCCACAAGTAAGTTAATGAATGTCCACAGATTTTCCAGTAATTTTTCACTGATTCAATAAGTGATAACTGTTCTTTAAAAACAACTGAAAAAAAGCCTAACAGACGGTGCATATGGTTTATGGACAGGGTAAAGAGATGCCAACAGGCGGTGTGTATGGTTTATAGACAGGGTAAAGAGATGCCAACAGGCGGTGCGTATGGTTTATAGACAGGGTAAAGAGATGCCAACAGGCGGTGCGTATGGTTTATAGACAGGGTAAAGAGATGCCAACAGGCGGTGCGTATGGTTTTTAGTGGGTAAGAAGTGTAGGGGAGTTCGACGACCTCGGCAGTTGACAGAACATTTTTAAGAAGAGGTGTGCAGAGTGGTTCGAGGAGGGAGTAAAGGGAAGAGTAGGAATAAAGTTGTATGAAATGACGGGGTCGTAGAAGTGACCTTTTCTGGGTGGATTATAGCAGGAAACGCATTGAGCCAGTAATTAAACCTTCCATGGCAGAGTGGCCAATCGTCAGAGACCGGAAAAATTCGCTGGTTCACTGAGCTGTAAGCTAGCCTCCAAGAATATTTGTGTACTGAATGTGATAGTTAGGGCTAGGAACATTTCGCGAGTTCAACGGCCAACATGCTAGAATCCATTATCCTGTGTATACCGAAGTCCTACCATTTGTCCATTACCTGCTACTCATTCAGACAGCAGACAATGAACGAATAGACGGGGCTTGAGTATGCATAGGACATTGGATTCTAGCATGTTGGTCGTTGAACTCGCGAATTTTTCCTAGCCCTAGTGATAGCAGATGTTTATTAGCTGCTCGTTGACAGTGAAATGGGCCTGTGTTCACTTACAGTTTTATTATTGTCTCAGCTACTTCCAGGAAGAGCCGAGTAAGTCAACGGCGAATTGTGAACGTGATACAGACCTATAGTTGCTGGAACATAGCTTGCGCCTAAAAGTAAACGCGAATTTTTCAGGTCTCTACCAATAGTTAGAGATGATGGTATATCGCGAAAATTTTTCGTGCCAACATACCCTTGAAAACGCTATAGTTTCTCGCAACATGCATGGTTGGGTGATACACGCCTGATACTCCGTAGCTGTCTGCAGACCAATAACTAGGGCCACGACTTTGTCGCGAAAAGATTTTTGCCCCACTTTGTTTCAGTGTCTCACGCACAAACCTGTAAGCCCCTGCTTCATGATTGTTGGTAGCATGTCTTTGTTCAGACACGTTTCTCATTTGACTGCACCAATCAGAGTAAGAGTATTGTGATTCCGTACGTCTGTAATTTGCCAAGGCAAGTGAGAGTAAAATCATCCAATCACAGACGATATAGCAGAGCTGCGAAACCAAATGTTGCCAAAATATTTTCGCCATAAAATTGTGACCCTACCAATAACGTGCATCAAATATTACAGTAGCGGGATTGTTATTGGCTCAGTCAAATAGGGCAACCGCTCCACGTGCAGGGAAAAGGGGAAAAACCTGTGAGCTTTTGATAAGCTGAACGTACGTTGAAACCCAGCAAACAGTATAGTTTTCCCGCGATAAACCATAATTAGAAATGCTGGCTTTTCGCGGGAAAATTTGCCTGTTTGCTTGCTTTCTACACACGTTCAGCTTATTAGATTATTACTGGTTTTGTCTTGTGCTAGGAGCTGTTGACCTATTTCACTGAGCCAATAAGAATCCAGCTATTGTAATATTTGGTGCCTGTTGTTGGTCTGCAGAGAGTTACGGTGAGTCAGACATACATCACCCTATCGTATATGTTGCAAGAAACTACAGTGTTTTCAAGGGTATGTTGACCCAAAACATTTTCGCGATATAAAATCATCTCGAACCATCATCTCTAGCCATTAGGGGCCGAAAAATGTCGCAAATTCAATTACCTGCATGCTAGAATGCACTGTCCTATGCTTACTCAAGCCCCGACCATTTGTTCAATAGTTGCTACTCAGTGGTACAGAAGACAATGGATTCTACCATGCGGGTAATTGAATTCGCGAAATTTTCCTGGCCATATCCATTACTTAAAATTCACCATTTCAAGTGTTCACCGCCCACGACTATGCGCAAAGTCGCTCTGAACGACACAGTTCCTGATTGTCGCGGGCTCCGAAAAGTTAACTGTCGTACTCAGTGCTCATAAATTATTATGGTCACCTGCTGAACTGATGTGCGTGACGCCATTACGACCACGGCCATCTAGGACCTGTCTGCCGTGGGAGGATCTAGGTCAACTACATCTGCATGTCTTCCGTCGCTAATGTACGGCGGAGTTCTGCCAGGGTTTCGTGTGGGCGTGGTGGACCTACCATGTCGTGCAGCACACTTAAGGCAGTTCTCGGAATTTGTGTTCCACATTAGCGGGAAAATCTAGTATGATTTGTAACAGAGTGCCTTGAAAATACTTATGAATCTTTACAGTCATACACTGCACAAGTGTAGGCTTTTTGCAAAATAATGCACAGTTCGCCCGCGAAGAAATGTTTTGGTTGATTTTGGTTTATTTTCGTGGTGAAATTTGTAGTACTTAAGGGTGCGAAAATCTTAAAATGTGGGGTTTTTTTTCCCACGGAAAATTGGGACACAAAAAAAAATGTAGCAATTCTTCAGTATCAGTGTATTAGATTCCGTTAAAAAAAATATTAATTGAATTATTGTATAACTAAGAGGCGTAGCTTTAAGGTATATGCTGCTCAGGGTAAATTAAGCACTTATTTTTTATTTTTATATTTTTTTTGTGGTAGTTTATTATGTTAATTGGTCGTTGGTAGGTAGTTTTCCGCGGTTCCTGGCCAATTACAAAAGAAATGGTAATTAAAAGCTTGTAAAGACGCTTCCTGTAAAGATGTATATGTACAGGATGTAATTTCATGCGCTTAAGGCGCGGTGACATGGAAGCGATAAGGACCAGACTGCCATGCTCGACGAGAACCGCATCACCTTTAAATGCGACGTGCAGTCCAGGCGGGTTTTTATGGGACTGCAAGCGGGCTTATAGTTTTATGTCTTACGAATTCGGGCCGTATTTTGAAGTTACAACAGTCTAAAAAAAAATTTTTTTTGTAGTCATTTTGAGAACCCTCATAATTATGATACTATTAAGTATGCAGCATTATTACAATTATTGAAGCATAGTTTGAAGTGTATTGTTTTTGTATATAAACTGAATAGGAATAAGTTTAGCGATTCCGCGTGAAAAAAAAAATAGGCGTGACTCGTTCATACTCCAGGTACATGTTATGCTTCTTAAGGGCGCCGCCTGCTACGCCCTCCAAAAGAGCTGTAATGTGCGGGGAAATACGTTTTTTATGAAACTATTTCACGTGTGCCAATCGTGCCAATGTACGAAAAGAAAACAAAATCGAGCAAAGGCGGAATGTCATTTGTAAGACAGCATGCTAATTGAAAACGCTGTTTCTAAGCCTTACAGCATAGCTGCCATACTTCAAAATATACTAAACGGATTTACGCGAAACACAGATTTAAACGTGCCCTGAACTATGCTACAAAATTTCTCCAATAAAAGTATATGATGGTCATTGTTTAGAGTCCCATAGTAAAAAATGGTCGTAGTGGCGATGTGGCACTTGATGTGCACTTCAAGGTCGCCCTTACAAATCCGTCGCTACTGAGCCTCTAACGCGCAGGAAAGCGATATTATTAAGGGGGATGCCTAGTCGGGGCTCTACCTAGAACAACGGTCGGTATTTATGTGTTAATTTATATTCGGCAGAGGCTCAGTCACATTTCAAGATATCGCTCTTGCAGAAAAATAATTTTCTTTATTGAGATGAGGAAGTGCAGAAGTAAAAATGCGTGGGAAAAAATTCTAATACTGTAGGTTTTCTGGTTAGCGTCTTATTTCCTCACAGTTTTTGGGTATTAAAGAAATAAAGCAATATATCCTTCAGCAACGTCGAGTTCACCAAATTGAACAAAAAAAAATCCGTGGTAGCGTATGTGTAGATTCGACAGATACTGAAGCACGTGGGGTGGGCAGCAAGCAATCGTATGTTGAATTTTCTATTTACTAACCATAACTTTAATTTTATTGAATTTACTGAAACTTTCTTTATGTAGCTTTTTTTACTTTACACAAATGCCTTCGAATTTTATCACCAATTTTTATGTACTCATTACCGGCGACACTGGAACGACTTGTACATATTTGTAAAATTAAAATAATACTTGACTATTAATAAACTGTTTGTTATTGGTCATAAGGCGATTCAGGGCTGCCTTAAGACAAATGTCGACCATGGGCAAACACTGGCTAGCGTCACCACTTTTTTCTTTTGCTTTTTCCAATTATATTAATATATTTTTTAAACAAAATTTACATAGGATACACACAAAATTCAATACTTACACGTAAAGTGAAAAAAAAAGTATATATAAGATAAATATTTGGTTTTACTCACCCAACCAAAAAAATAAGAAGAATTCGGAACGACTGAGACACTCCTTATTAAAAAAAAAAAAAAAAAAAAAAACGTAACCACTCATGTGTACGTAAACGGATTATTTTAATTAGTAATTTTTTAAACAGTTTAATATAATAAGGAAAACCTAAAAAAAAAGTGCACAAATTCAACAAGCACCCCCTTATACCATGCCCGGAAGGCATTTGCCGCGTTTGGTCCTTATGTATGCCGGCTCTGGGCAATATAATAAACTTTTGTATACTGGAAAATATGTTTTTTATCAGAGAGCAATAATTATATATTTTAAATAAGTGCATCTATACAGTCAAACTTAAATAAGCGAAAAACCAATAATTCCAAGATGACGTTTTATTCCCCATCTTAAGATCTACCACTCATTCTATAATGTGCTGTCACTCCACCACGTTTTAGAATATAAGTACGGTTATACCTTCTGAATTCATTTCCAGGCAGGTATTACGTTGCCGCGACCTCCACATTCTCCTAACATAACCTTACTGGACTTTTTTTCTCTCTGAGATTGTGTCTAAAATATTGTCCTAACTCGCCTCAAGGTCAGAAGATTTGTATCAGAACGTTGTCGCGTCGCGGCTATCACATCTGACATCAGAACTGGGAAAGTGATGGAGTAACGACTATATACTTTGCTACCGATGTTGACCTCGACAAAGTCAAGGTGAAGTGGACCCAGCTCGTAGTGAGTATGACGTGTGTGAACAGTTTTGTTCTTAGAGGCGACGAGACACGTAGTAGACGTACAATAGTTGGCCTTAGAGACCGCACACACTCAGGCCCCGAGCTCATTCGATGTGTTCTTATTACATGAAATCAAAGCTATGACAGCGTTACACGATTAGCCGATTACGTCAAGTTGTAACTAACATGGGGCTATATCATTGAATTTTTTTTCGATTTAGTGTGAGGAAATGCACCAAAAATTGATACGAATTCTTCCAGTTTTGTCAATTCAATTTATTTTTTTAATTTTCAAATATATCGTACCTAAATGTGAAAAATCTAAAACATTCAAAAGTGGATTTTTAGATTTTATTTTCTATAGTGTACATGCTCTTAAAAATATATTTATTTTGCAGTATGTAGTTTCGGAGGAAATGGGCCGTTTATCTTAAGATTTCTTCGATGTAAAGAACTAAAGGTGTTAAACGTGGTCAAATTAATTTGCCTATATTTTCAGTATATACATAAAATTAAATGCTGGTGTGAGAAAAGTGCAAAGAAAGGCGCAACACAATAATTATAATATTTATTAAGGTAGGCCTAATGATGCGAATTTTAATGTGTTTGTATTTTTCTATATTAATTTCAAGATTGCGATTGTAGGGCGCAGAATATAATTTGTATGGCAGTTTGCGTGTAACACAGGAGAGAGCCTTTTATTAATTTCGCTTAAACTTAATTGAAATTTTTGTCGTTTCAGCGATCTCTTTAGTTAATGAAAGGCTAAATTAGTTATAAACAAAGTTATAGCTGTAATCAAGTGAATGCATAAGATGGCGATAGACGTTTCAGCCGTAACAAATTTATGAGTGGTCGAGGTTTTGGTGCAGTTGGCATTTACCTCTTGGAATCATGAATTATAATTTTTTCTCTCATGTCTTGTGTTGTTATGTAAATACATTACTGTCTGTAGTTCGCTTACGTTCAATATAATTTACTCAGACAAACTACTCTTTAGTTGACCTGTATTCAACGTGCGAATTTCAGTCCGTCCATCGTTTTCAAATTTTACACGTAGATTTATTTGATTACTTCGGCAAGTATCTGTGAACAACAGTGGCGTATCATGGTCGTGTTGTGTTCCAAGGCATGCGGTGCTAAGCAGTGTCTATACTCAACACCGAGTTGTCTATGGGACCATTAGACATGTAGAAGCGGCAGGTAAACTCTTCTTCCAGTAGCGTACAAGAGGCAAGGAACATATAACTTACTCCAGTAATACACCTTGGTCCACACAACACATGTTTATTGGATATGACAGCTAGGCACACTGAGTCCACGTGCTCAAAGCGTATATTCGGGGCTTATATTACATGCCTTGGATCACGACCATCATACGCCACTGGTGAATAACGCGTAGTTTTGACAAGAACCACGTTATTGGGCATACGCCTTTGCGAAGGAATGTTGCTAAAAATCACTCAGTAAAACAAATTAACTACAGTACAAAAAGCAGAAGCCATATTAGCTGTTACCAGTTGCGAAAAAATTGTTAAAATATTTCATGTTTATTTTTGGAACGTCGCAGAGTCGAAGAGTGTTTTGAGACGGTCTAAGAGCGAAGTTTACCCGCAGAGAGACGTTTTGGAACGCCGCCCAGACGGGGCGGGTGTGAGTGCGAGCGGTCCCTTTCAGAGGCTGGCAGCTTGGCCGTCACGTTTGTGTTCGGTGCAGACAACGGAACAGACGTTCGTGCAGCCGTCAAGGGTCCCGGCCATCCGTGTCCGGATGAGCTCTGCCATTGTTTTCTCTTCCGTCCGGCATGCGTCGCTCTGGAGCAAAGGAATAGCGAAGAGATCGGAAACTACGCTGTTAGAAAAAATTTCCGTGAAATTATGGAAAAGTACAGGTAAACAATTATCCAGAAATCTTCGTAAAGTAACGGACACTCAGTTTTTCTTGATAATGGAACCTTCCGTGAAATTACGGACAGTCCATTTTCTGCAAAATAATTAAATTTCTTTAAGCTACTAGCACTCCATTTTCCAGAAATTCGCCCTATTATTATTTACTAATGTTTACTCGAGATTCTGACACACTAATTAGTATCCTGAAAAATTTTTCGAATTTGCTGAGATTCGAGATATCTACTTTATAAGAGACAACTTTGGTATCTGATATCCTGATTTTAGAGAACTTCGTTAGTTACATTATGGAAAAAAAAAGATTTTATTCTATAGAAATAAATAACTTTCAGGGTACGTACTCACTAGCGCGAAACACAGAGAACAGGTGCGATTTTTTCAGCTAAGAGAATATAAGATGTGTGTGGCCATAGAGTGGGGTTTGCTAGAAGGGTATGTCATAAGGAAATGGAGGGGGCAGGAGAGGCTACAGGTGTATGCTTTAAGACAGGACAGGGATATACCATAAGGAGAGGGAGGCTATGACAGGGAGGGGGTATGTTCTAAGGATAGAGATAGGCTAGAACAAGCATAGGGTGCAGCAGAGGGGGGCAGACATCCACTTCCCCCTCATGGTGTTTAGGCATAACTTGTACCAAAAGGGTCAATTTCCCTTACTTCCCCCCCTCACCCCCATGCCCCACCACTCCTAGGGCGGGGCTTAAGCCCTCGGCCAATCACAGACCTCATGGCACTTAGGTGCTATTCGTACCGAAAGACCCGAACAACTAATTCCAGCCAAGGACACTCCACCTAATGGCCCTGTAGGCCAATAGCAGCACTCGGGAGGGGGGGACTAATGCTATTCAAATTCACCTTATGCCGGTTTTGTTCCCTGTTGGGTCAAAACACCCACGTGGCCACTACTCGGAACACTTCAGTCACTTACTGGAATGTTCGGCCCTTTGTCAATACGCGATACGAGTCCTTGTTTGTATTGCTCTTCTCTTCGCGGCAAAGTGTGGACAACTAGGAAGCAGCACTTAATTTCTATCTTGTCTTGTCTTCTATTCGTTTAGCATCATTGTGCGTGCATATTATCTCCAGGGTTCATAGTGATTATTATTTCCAATTTTTTAAGAAACACAGTAAAATACGCTTTAAAATTATAGAAACATATTTCCATGAATTTATGGAAAGTTACGGTCAAACATCCGTAAACTGGCAATACGGACAAATTTCCATAAACAAAAAATTACGGAATCCACTTCCGTAAAATTACAGGACTTTTCTATAAATATTTCCGTGATTTTACGGAAATTTTTAACAGTGTACTCTGACGGATCCAAAGAAGGAGCGAAGTCAGAATATATGTATTAGGGGGAGGGGATGTTGAAGCTGAAAAAATTAGAAACACCAGCCACCCCCTAAAATAGTGTGGTTTCGGGAATCCTTCCCGGAAAAATTTGAATTATATATTATACATTATACTAATGATATCGAAAGAGCATACCCGGATAAAAATATCTGTCTATAATTTTAGGAGAGGAAATGTTTAATGAAAATCATTCCACGAAACAGAAATTGTTGACGAGGCTCAACGAGAGATTTTAAATGAAAGTAATGCCTTTAGGAGTAGAGAACTAGTTCCCTGTTTGTAAATTAGTGCTATTTTTTGGAGTTTTTGTAACAATAGCATTGAACATCATGGTAAAAATACTATAATTTTTAAATACATTTTTGCTGGGGGGGGGGGGGAGATTGGAAACCGTAATCCCCTCCCTGGCTACGCCCCTGTAAGATTTCGGAGAGGCCTTTTCTCCACTCAAACTGTATTTTATTTGTGTAGATTTTTACTCAGCAGTGTGTGAATGAATGATCATTTAGAAAATTATGTATTTTTTTTAACCTCCTCCCCCACCAATCTGTCCTCTGAATCCGTGTATGAGGAACTATTTGCATTATATTCAGTGATTTTATGTATGTTGGACACTAATCCTCACTTAAAATAATAGTTTTTGTATAATTTTACGTACTGAAGCTTCTGCGTCTATAACTCTCATAATTTATTTTAAGTTGTATTTTCTAACTTCCTCAGAATGTTTCAGTAAAAGACAGTGCCTTCAAATCACAGAAGTCAATAACAACTGCATTGTGTGACCTAGAATTAGTTACTACCTATTTGTATTTTGGAAAAGAAGTGTATGATGACTTGTAATTAATATGAACATTTTGAATGAAAGTAATGTAATGAAATTAGAATGAATGGGTTTGTGGACATACGTCATTTCTTAAGTTTTGTTGAAAAAAAAAACTGTGTTGTGTTAAGTTTTTAGCCAACAAAACTTAAAGACATTCTTTTGCATAATTATTTCGTTTTACTACGAAATTGTTTGTAGTTATACAAGGAATTATTTTTTTTTGTCAGCTCAGGTACGGCAAAATATTAAAGCGTGAGTGTGATTTGTAGTGAAATGTAAATAAGCGTACAATATAGCTTGATTTTTCTTTAATACGTTTAGCAAGCACACTTCAAATGCGTTATTTTAAACAGTTTACTCGCCTAAATGTAAATTTTGAAACGCCGTGGGAAAAAAAAGCCAAATGCTACATTGTTCAGGCGTACTAATGGAAGTATTTGTTTATTGTATGGTCGCTTGTACCGTACGTCGGAGCTGCTAGTTCGGTCTGAGTGTGTTGTACAGGTTGTGTTTGATTGTTTCTTCTCCTGCAGAATGGTGAGCGTACACAGGATGAGTCAGAACCGAGTGCGACAATTTTTTTTAAGTAAATAGAAAATGTGTTTTTAATTTGTCCGACAAGATTGCAAAATTGCATGTCATTATGTTGGAGGTACAATGGCAATCCACGCATATAGAGGTACAAAATATGTCCGAAAATGCACAATTTCTGCACTGCAGTTCACAGTGCTGTATGTGTAGTAAATAGCGTTGCGAGCTGGGTCGTGATACTGTGGAATACCACTGCAGCTATTATCGGCTACTACATACCAGACGAGTAGTGTTTAATTGGGCTGTAGGAATTGTCTGATGTAGCATTCCGCAGTAACACGCTTCAGCCCGAACTTCATGAGACTTGTAGTACAGTAATGAAGCATTTCCGGACCAATGTTTATGTAACATTGGTTTTTGTTTCTCTTTGGAATTTTTCTCCCAAAATATTGACATACAATTTTGTAACGACCTGTATAGCGTGGCAAATGCTATCGTGAATAAAATATTTTTTAAAATTTAGTTTATTTGAATAAAAATAAGAAACCACTTAACTTATGAGCAATTTAAGTTTTTATTTTACAATTAAAGGAATATAAAATTAAAAGACAGTTTTCAAAGTCCTGCCAATTTTAATTTAAAAAACAAATGGACAATACGTGTTTGACTTACTGTTTCTTTCATAACTAGAGGCCTGAGAAATTCGCGTTTTCTTTCGGGAACAGGCTAGAATTCAAACAACTGTAAGTTTGTTTCACATTTCCAACTGACCCTTGACTTAATTGACACATCCTGGAAGGCGCTGAGCCAATCATAAAGAGACAAGGTCCAGTCGTGTGGTATCACTGCGTCAGAGAGCAGCTGCCTTCTTCCTGTGTACAGATATTATTAGAGGCTAGTCTATAGTTCAGTAAACACGAGAATTTTCCCTGTCTCTATCCAAAACTCAATTAACGCACTCCACCCTGGCTCGGCCTGTAGCCTATATAAAAGCAGCAGGAACGAGGTCGGACAATGTACGTGGTGCGTACATAACACCGCAGGGGAGATGCCTAGATGGTTGTTGTTTGTGTGTGGAGGGTGGAGGGGGTTGTTGAGAGTGCCATAAAGAAGGAACACGCCTATGTTGTGCACTTGGTCGAGCCACACCGCCACCTGCGTCTCTAGCGCCGTACGCTACGACTGTTTCACACTGCTGCTGCTGCTGCCGTAAATCTCTCCGGACCAAGCTAGTGTGACGTGGGTCGTTGTGCTGGTCTACCACGGACGTATCTCACTTTCAGAACATCGCAAAAAAAAAAAAAAAAAAAAAAAAAAACATTACTTTTCTATGTGATAATTGCTTGTGTTCTGTACTCTTTCTACTCCAAATTCAGCTGCCTGGGCCCTCTGTCTCTTTCTCTTGCTCTCTCGCCTGGAAAGGTAAATTTATTTCTGGAGTCGGAGGGGGAGATGCATCTGAAGGCATGCATTTATAATTTCGTATTCCGCCGCAGAAAGAGAGAGTGTGTGTGTCATATATATATATATATATATATATATATATATATATATATATATATATATATATATCTTGTTGCGGCATTTTGAGAGTGAGATTCGTCCGAGGTGGGTCATATGTAGAGGTACGTAAATTTCGCAGATACATTCCAGGTCAGGTTGAACGCCAATTATGTATACTTCATATTCATGTCTGTGACTTGCTGGCGGCTGTTATGAAACGCGTTTGACTACTGCAAGCCAGTAGTAAATAAGGAAATAATACGAAGTGATATCGCTTGCTACTTGCTTGTACGGTTATAAGCCAATAAATAATCGATTGTGGCCAGTGGGTGTATAGGACTGACAAGTCTAGGCTGCTGCCAGATGAATCCGCGAAATATACGTACCTCTAGTCATATGCTTGTTCGTTTGTGTTGCCTATGTAGACTTTATAAACTTGTTAAAAAATAAATTAATTAAACAAACAAGTAGGCAGTGATGTGCGTGTAGGACCTATGTGTGTGTGTCACTTTTATTAGTTATATTGCTTATAAATGAACACTTTTTTTTTATAAATGAAGGAAATGAAAATTTTACAAAGAAAAATTTGGAGTTAAATTTTCAGCTTGCTGGAAAAGAAATTGGGAGTAATAGAGGTTGTGGGACCAAGGATATGTAGATGTGTTTAAACAGAAAGAGTGAGAGTTTAAATGTTCATCTGTACCGAATTTTATGTGATGGTTGGTGATTGAAGCACCAAGAGAAGTTACACTAGCGCCGTCGTTCGCCGCACCAGAAATTTTCCACCTCGGCTGCAAAGGGGGACAGTTCCTGGACCAGCGGGGCCGGAGGTCAAAGTGCCATCGTCTAGCCGTCTGCTGGCTGAGGCGCTTGTAGTGGTTGGTCGTCGTTCTTGTTTGATGTAGATAGTCGGCGACAGCACGTTTACGCCTGGCATAAACATGACTTCGGCCTCTTTGCAAACAGTGTTGCCAATTAAGCTTGTTGTCTCTTCGCAAGACAGCAATGTATTGTATTCGTTTCAGGCGTTTTGTTATGTTACTGGCAAGTTCCTATTTGGATGAGCCAATGATAATTCTTGTACACTACGACTGAAAGTCTGTGATTATTCTGTAAACAGCTGGACGGTGCTACACGACCATCAGCCAATCACAAGACGCAGGATGCTAAACTGATATGGAGAATACGCTGGCAGAAAATATTCTCGCGATTTTCCACCATTTCTATGCGGTAAAAATACACAATGGTTAGAGTATATCGCAAAAATGTTTTAGGCCGACATGTGCTTGCGGAAACACTGTAGTTTCTTGCAACAAATATGACTGGGGAATGTACGCCTGACACAGCGTAGCTGTCTACAGACCAATAACAGGCATCAAACATTACAATAGCGGGACTCTTGTTGGCTCAGTGAAATATGTCAGCAGCTCCTCGCACAAAAGAAAGCCAGTGACACTGTAATAAGCTGAACGTGCGTTGAAACCCAGCAAACAGTCAAGTTTTCCCGCAATAAACCATCATCTCTAACAATAGTTAGAGGTTACGGGTAGGAAATTGTATAGCTTTGAAAGTATAGTTAGAATTTAGTGGTTTGTGGACATACGCCATTGTTCATGTTTTGCTGACCAAACCTGTTTTGAATGACAAAATACGAAAACGAACAAGAAAAAACAAATATAAAACACACACAACAAACAGAAAAAAGACAATCCCAGAGGAATTGAAAGTTTTTTTTTTTTTTTCAAAATAATTGTTATATTAGACAACAAAGAATTCTAGAGATAGAATTCAGTCGAATATCGACACATCACCCAGACACAAAAGACAGACACAACGTATAACTGGTTGAAATGTATTTTTTGTCGTAAGTTGTGGCACACGTCAATTACCTTTTAAGTTAGGCGATAATCTAGAGGCAGATAATTATAAATAGTTATAATTCGGCACCCAGAAATTTTGCGAGTTTAACGACTTTCCGGCTGGACTTCACAGTCCTGTGTACACCCGACCTTTAAGTTACTTGTTTACAGGCTGTTGTTCGAATGAGCGACCAGTTGTAGATTTGACAATGTAGTACAAGAGTCCGTGAAGTTGTCGTCCAAGTCGCCATTGGTTCAGAGTTATCAAGGGCAGGTTCCATAAACATTGGTCCAATCGAAAATGTAACCCACAAGTACGTGCGTTAGAAATATGACTTTCAGTTAATTCCGCGATATTTCCGGGTCTCTCGTCATAATAGTTTTATGTCTGTCTACCTGCAAGAGAATTTGGAAAACAGTAGAAAGTCAGGAAAACGTCCAAAAATTTTACCTCGGTCAGGGAAAATGTGAATAAGTGCTACAATTAAAAAAAAAAATTGTTTGCGGGAATATAATTTGCTGTCGCTCCGAGGTAGGCAACACCATTAATTGCTCCGACATTAAACTGAAGGTTTAGACCTATTAAATCTGATTCGGAAAGCCTAGCTAACACGAGCAGGATAAGCAAGTTATATTGGTTTGTCAGGGTTAGGGTAGTGCCAGATTAATTAGAACCTCTCAATTGTGTAAATACCTTTTTAAAGTAATTAAACTGTACGAATGAGTGGCGTTCGTGATATTGTACAGGACGAATGTTAATTCGACCGACAATCTTTAGTTTGCTGGAAAATTTTATTTCAATAACTTGGGGAACTAGTCTTCAAATATAGAGGGGGAAAAAATGTTATATGACCGTAGGTCCGAAAATGCACCGCTTCTGCTTTACAGCTCACAGTACATAACACACAGTGCAGAGCGTGCGGGCTGATCATGTGGGACGCCGTCGCAGCTATTATTGGCATATACTGCTCGACAAACCTAAGTGTAGCCCCGGGTAGGGAAGGTAAGAGCGCTACTGTTTCCAGGTCGCCGTTTGGAGACAGTGGAAGGGAATGTCTTGGAGCCCTTCCTCCATGTACACTCCGTTCATATTGTAAGCGACCATCTGTGGTAGGTCTAATAGGCCTGTGTAACCCATGAATAGAGATCTGAAAAATTCGCGTTTTCTTTTGGCCCCAAGCTAGAATTCCAGCGACTGTAAGTTCGTGCCACTTTCGCAATTGGCCCGTGACTTATTTGACACTTGCTGTAAGTCGCTTATCCAATAGTACAGAAGCAACTAAATGCAGGCCCATGTCACTGCGTCATCGAGCAACCAATGAGCAGATGATGTCTGCTTGAATACACACATGTTCTTGGAGGCTAGCCTACACGTCAGGGAACCCGCGAACTTTTCCCGTATCTACCCATGAAACAAAGGTTGGACAACAACTACACGCTGGTTGTCACTTTCTGGTTGACGAGACTGTACGCACTGCTTGTCGCGACGGCCAGGCTACTTACTCGCTATTGGCTGGGAGGGTGTAGTGGTTCGAAGGATAGTAGGAGGGTGAGGTACGTCAGAGAGGGGGACGGCTGTAGTTCACATATTTTCAGAGGACACACTTAGGTTTGTCGAGCAGTGCATACCAGGCGTGATGTATTCAATTGGACGTTGCGCATTGTGCGATGTAACATTCCAGTCCGTGTGCTATTTACTGATTTGATCTGTCGTACAAAAACTGTGCGTATTCGGACTTTTGTTCATACAACACTTTTTGTTCTTCTAGATGTGGGGACTGTTTCTCCCAAATACTGACATGCAATTTTGCAGCATCCTGTACGCAGGCTATTCTTTGTTAAAATCTTATTCTGTTTTTGTATAACTTCAATATATTTGGTCAGATTTGAGGGCACATACTCTCTTTGTGTTACATATTTCTTGCAATGTAACTTAACATATTTTGTTCTAAAATGAATCTTCGATGTGTATTGTACTTTCATGTACAGTAAATTTTGCCTTGCATTGCGGTTGACACTACATATTGCTTTCAGTAAATGCCCTAGCGGCTGCCAAAGTTTACTAAGTTTAACAAAATCGAGTATCACACTTTTCCCTTATGGTGGCTAATAAAATAGGCGGGGTAGTTCTTACGCCCATGAATTTGTGGTTATTAACAGCATCCCCCTTAATTAGGTATACGGACTCCCTCCTTTTTATTTGAATGATATTTTTTAACGTGAAGCCAAATGCGATTGATGCAGTATGTTTCAACAAACATTTGTTTCGGAACATTTTCAGTTCATGCGTTTTCCATAACTCCTTGCGAAACGTTCATAAAAAAAGAGTGGCCTGATTCATTCAGCAACAACCAGACTAGTGAACTGTTAGCATTTTAATACGATATTTTGGAGATATTCCCCCCCCCCTCTAATTCAGATGAAAGAAACGTGGTGCTGATATTTTCGTAAGGAATACGCCGATGGAGTTGGCCTGTCGAATCCACGCTTCCTCTAAATACTTTGATGTAGTGTTCCAAAGCCGTCCTCGTAAATATCTCTCGACCTTGCGCAGTATTTCAGAAATTTCTGGGTGTATTTCAACCTCGGACGTAATCCTACGTGATGGAGATGTTTTCACGTGGCCTTGTCAACTGTTCGTTTGACGAACGACCACGATGAGCGTCCCTAATACCTGCGACTTCCACGTGATTGGCTAGAGCACGAGAGGTCTTGGATAAAATGGGACGAATATTATGCCCCAGTTCACCGGTTTTGGTATGCAGGTGACCATGCCATGCCGGGTGATAAATATCATAGCGGTTGCTTATACAGGATGAGTAAGGAAGGAGTGTGATCAAATTGTGTGGTTCACAAGAAAATATAACGTTCTTTGTTGCAACGTGAGTTCTATTGTGGCAAAAAAGTTTTCTTTGTAAGTTTAAAATCTGTAGCAACGGCAAAAAAATTGTGTTGCTAACAAAAGTGTTCTGTAGTGATCTTATTTATAAAGTTAATTGCTTTTAAAACCAACTTTATGCTTTATTTATTTATTTACCATAGTACTCTCCAGAAACCAGGGGTTGCTAAGGCAGTTGGTACAGAGCAACTCAATTTTTATTTATTATTTTTACAAATACGAATTACAGTAACACTTTAAACATTAAACTATGCGTATTGCTAACAGGCCCTCGTAAATGGAATAAGGAAAATAAATCCGTAACCGAATATTGTTAAATTTTCCCTTCCTCCGACGGACAACTTACGCAATGAAAAAATGGAATAAGGACGAAATGAAATTATGAATCAAAACTAACGCACGTTATTAATAAATATTTAGTTTTATTTGATTAGTATGTTGAACAGCTGAAATGAAATAACGAAAATTATACTATGAACATATAATGACTAAGAAGGAAATGTGTGCTAAATTGCATGTTTTGACGTTGGTATTAGGGAAGTGGGTTGTACGTGTCGTCGACAGCGAGGTCATTAGAGACGATGACACACAACTTGGTACAATGACAGGAGCTGGCAGTGGAGTCGGCTATGGCCTTTGTTAAGGAACCGTCCCGGCATTCGCCTGGTGATATTTCGGGAAACCATGGAAAACCGAAATCAGAATGACCGGAGCCGGGGATCGAACCCACATCCCCCCAAATGCGAGTCCAACGTGTTACCGCTGCTCCACCTCGCTCAGTTAAGGGAAGTGGAAATTGTAGCTTACTTCGGGCGTCTTCGGTGAAACTAAGGCTCTCGCTGTTTAAGGGCTTGTTCCTTAGTTTTAAGACTAGTGGCAATGACTCAAATATTTGCTAACCAAAGCCTTGAAAATTTTTGACACATTTAGCAGTCACACGATGCACAATACAGTGGAAGCGTTTTT
>PNEQ01092820.1:40182-52006 GCA_003012365.1 Medauroidea extradentata
ATATATATATATATATATATATATATATATATATATATATATATATATATATATATATATATATATATATATATATATATATATATGAGTTCAGACTGAACAGTGGTGGTATTTTTTTCTAAATAATTTGATCCCCTCCCCTTTTTTTTGCCATCCTTTTCCTCTCGCAGAATTGTTGACACGTTCCTGGCCGGTCGAACATTATCAAACTATATCTTCTGAGTGGCAGATCAGTTGAATATTAATATGTATTCCTGTACAAGAACTCGTTCTAAAACAGCTTTGTTCGTATTCCTATCTTATAACTCTGGTTGTTCGTCACAAGCACGTGGGGGGGGGGGGAAATTGAAAACAGGGACATACAACACATTGAGAAAGCAGTTATGAAAAGAGACGAGGGCGAAGGATGAAGCATGTGTTGGGAGGGCTGATTAATACGTTGGTGGCCTTAGGCTGGAAATGACTAATAATGTAACACAGTCTCACTCGCTGTTGCGAAAGCGCTTTTTTCTCCCCCCCCCTCCCACCGCCCGGCTGCGACATCAGCCATGCATGGGGACAGACTCGTGAAAAATGTAGAGCCCAGCGCGGACAAGATTTGTAGGCGCGGGACCTCTTGCAAGAACCTGTTCAAGAATTTCTCCATGGCAGTCGTGTGTCGCCCTTGAGCCACATGTGTCTGTGCTACAATGACTTTAAAGTAGCCGTATATAAAAATTCGTAAACGCACCGTAAGAAATTGTCATCTATTCCTCTTACGGTCTTAAGGCGTCTAGGCAGCGGTACTGTGTGTTGTAGCACGCACCGCTCGAAAGTTTGTGTTCTATTTTTACGGTTATTTGTTACGGCGATTGTAGCACGGCTTTTAGCTTGCCGGCCCTACGTACGTTATGTAGCTTACTTTATTTATTAAATTCAATTCTTGAATTCAATTTATTGGATAGCACAACGATTCAAGAAATCTGATTCAACAAACATTGAAGGGACCACTTGAAATGTATCACACAATTAGTAAATTAAAAATGGACAAAATAAATAATGTAGCTATTTTACAATTCACCTCTAACCACGCATTAAGTGTTTCTAATGCGTTTATCTACGAAAAGAAGACACACTTCAAACTGTGTCCCAATGTGCTTATTTAAAACACGATTCTCAAGCTCCTCAAAAATACTAAAAAATGTCTTTTTCACGTTGCTGTAGCTGTGAAAATATCGACCGTAATCGTAAAACTAAGCCATAGAAACCGGAATTGGACATTACCACAAACTTTACCACATTGGAAAACACATTCTACGAAAACACTGCAAGCTGGTTTAGTACTTCGCGCCTAGAGGCGATGAGGTGTTTGAAGGGACGTGTTATGTTCGACTTATCGCCGTCCCCGTTTCCGTGCCTCAAACGTAAGGAGAAAGCTACCGTCCACTAACATGAGTTGCCACTTCTTGTCCTCTCATAACTGCTCCTGCTCCGCGTTCACTCAAGATACTGGGGATAGAAGCAACATATCTCCACAAGTAGAGGTCCTGTTTTCGTCGGGTAAAAAATTGAAATCATTTAGTTTTAATTGCTGTTTTTACAGGATAATAGTTATTCCAGAAATGTTCAGATTGTAACATGCTATATAGCATGGTAAGGAACAAGTCTAAGACATGGTTTTATGTGTTATTCATGCCACATTACGCTACTACAATTAACTAAAGCATTAAAAAAAGGCTTATTTTCCAGATTTTTTTCTTAACAAAGTTAAAAGGTTTTTATATACGTCAAATGTCTTAGACAATTATACGACTTTACGACACCTACTTCCGAAAACGGTATACATTATCTTCATTCGTTCCCTCAATAATGTTCAATAACATCACACATGTTTGTCGCTGTTTAGCATACCGTACCGAGCACCCTTAAGAGCACGGTTTACAGCAATTTTCATCGTCATATTTTTATTTTTACATTTGTACCAGATATTTTATTTCTTATTTTAGACACAAATTGTGTCAAAATTTTGCGCTTATGAATTTTTTTTATCTATCACAGTTTTTGCGTAATGACCCATAAACGTCAAAAATTTTCATGATACGATTTTATGTACGCCACTAAAACCATCCGACATGTCAAACTGAAAAAAAAAAAAAATTGCAGTGAATAATAATGTTATAGGCTTTATAAATACAACAACAAAATCGTATTTAAAAAATCTACAATTTTTTTAAATTTTAATTTTGAATTTCAGAAACAAAATTTTCAACGCAAAAATATTATATTATTGTCTTTACATGGTAGACCTTGTAGCCTACAACATTATTAGTCAGTGTAATTATTTTTTTTATTTTTTTTTTTTTTTTTCAGTTTGGTAAGACAGTAGTTTTAGTGACGTACATAAAAGCGTAACATGTAAAATTTGACGTTTACGAGTTATTACTCAAAGACTATGACTGATAAGAAAATGTCATAAGAGAAAATTTAGTCACAATTTTTGTCTAAAATAAAAAAAAAAAAATTATATCTGATACGAATATAAGAATATGACGATGGAAATTGCTAGTTGTCAAAAACAGAATATTTGAATGAAATAAAACGGTATTCGTTTTTAGTGCACCTAAGTTGTTAATAATTTTCGACAGCAAAAACCTTATTTTTAGCAAGTTTTGAAAAATACGAAAATGCGTCGTTTGACCACTAGACCTTAGCGTAAATTATTTCTTTTCAGTAAGTCTGATGATTTTCCTTATGTTAATGCGGTCTTAGCCGTGCATATTTAGACTCTGACATGCCGTTATTTGAATACTATGCATACTACAAACTTTTCCACAAGAGGAAAATGCAGTCAAGTGACGTCTATAAAACTGAAATAATTTCGTACTCAAATAAAATTATTAATTTCACACTTGAACGGCCTTAACTCTCGGCTGTCTTGGGTTCTTCACGGACGTCTGGTGACACAGTAACCTTATTCTGATTGGTGCAATCAAATGAGAGACGTGTTTGTGAGCAAAAACACGCTCCAATAACCATGAAGCAGAGCTACCGCCCTGCACGTAAGGCACGGATACATAGGCTAATGGTGTTAAAATCTTTATTCGAAATAACTCGTATCTCTATTACTTACGTCTATTCAAGTGCATGAACGTATTTTTTTCTGTTATTTTTTATGGTAACTGTTAAATACGAAGTACTTCCAAAACTGAAAGGAAATTGAATAGCAAATGTTAAAAAATTTCTTGTACCATTGCAAATTTAAGTTTGTTTGATTCTTATAAAATTTAAACATGTGAGCAGATATAGTTTTCGCTAAGTTCTGAACAGATTTTGAAATCTCGGAAATGTTATCTTATATAATATTTATTGGAAACTGCAATTAATATTTTGCTATGTTATGATAAAACTACCATAAACATTAGCCAAATGTTTAACCTCTATTACATAAGGACCATTTCCATATCGTCAGAAAACGTATTAGATTAATTAGAACTTATATAAAAACAATTGTTTAAAAACTTATAAATTTTTTTTTAGTAAAGGAAGCTTCATAATAAGCGTAAAAAGTTACAGTTTGAAGTTACTTTCTATTGTTTCGAGGCTTTAATTTTTTTTAATGAAGTAAGGTAAGAGTATTGTAAAATATACTCAAAATAAAGCAAACAACACGAATAAGTGGAACAACCCTTATGGTAAGTCGATGAGGCCTTTACTTTTGTTGGTAAATATCCACAACCAGAAACATCAAGTAGCATAAAATTTTGGACTGCTTACTAGGTGCAAGTAAAATTAATAGAGTATGAGGAGAGTAGGCCTACACAGCAAAAACGTTTTCTTTTCGTTTAAGAAAACTTTTTCTTTGAGGATGTCTAGCTTTCTATTGAAAATGCATCTAACTTCACCACATATATTTATCTTAAACTCTCTTAATAGTAACATAATTTTTGTTACTATTACTATGTAACTTTGAAACAAAAAATTTCTTTGCTCTAGTGAGTCCCATTTAAACAAATTTTTCTTTGCAGCAACAAACAATTTTTTTTTAATGTGCTGTCCATAGTTTTACTTGTAATATAGGATAATATCTTTATTTTGTATCGAGTGTCTGTTTCGTTTGTTATTTTTTTTTTGTGAAATTAAGTTGACGTTCGTCTCATGTGAACGAATTCCTCTGGGATTGTATTTTTGTGGTTGTTTTGATTGTCACAACACAAAATTTTTCGCCAGCAATCCTTAATAAATTGTGTATGAACACAAGCACATTCCCAGTATAGGCCTAAACATCATTAACATAACGTAACCTGAAGAATGGTTGATACATAAATAAACTCGAAATTAACAAAATTTTGGAAGTCAGTATAAAAAAATTATAAAACGACAAATCTATATAATGGTATTTTCCAACTTTAAGGGCAAATATTTCTTAGAGTTAGGCATTCGTTAAGCGTAGTGTCTTGTGCCGAAACTAAATGTACGAGATTTTTCCGTCAAAGATTGTGCCCTAAAAATACATTGCTCGGGTATAAAGATTTGCTTAGAAAGTTGGCAAAAACTACTGAATAGGATTTTTATTTTTGATTTTTGCATATTGGGTTCGAGAAACTTGAAAGTTTAAATTAAGAGGCCGTTCCAGTATTTCAGGCGCATGTTAGCAACCCGCATTAACTCCATACAAATCAAGGCTAATTTTATCTTCACTATAGCAGTGAGAATATTACTGATATCAATATTTTCATCGCGCTTTATTAAAGTCACAGTTGTTCTTATTTTCGCTGCGTTCTGCAAAATTTAGTACAACAAACGGTTACGTTAAAAACCTAATGCAAAAAAAGTTTTGAAAAATTTATAGTCTACCATTCTTTATACTTGACTTCAGCGAACGCAGTGAAATTAAGATCGACTGTCTCTTTCATAAAACGCGAAGATAATGTTGATATATGTAATACCTGTATTGCAATAGCGACGGTAATATTAGCCTTGATTTATATGGGGGTAATGCGGGTTGCATACATGCGCCTGAAACACTGGAACTGCCTCTTAATGCATTTAGCATTGGTTTATGTACCTGAATGAGTCGTGTGGCGACTAATGTTACTGCTCCCTTTTGAGGGAATTTTAGTTCTCGAGTTTTCTGGGGGTGTGACACAGCGTGGTTAGATAAGTTTGGGAGAAAGGAAGCTGCGTCGCTCATAATTAGGTCACGCGGGGTAAGTTACGTGGTGTTGGTACAAGTTGGCAGGCCTGCCGTCGATATTACGCCCTGGAGGAGAATGTTGCTTACGGTGCGGTGTCGTGTGACTCCCCTCCATCCCCTTCTCCATGATAATGGAATTTTTCATTTAAGTTCAGCAAATTTTGTTTCGCGGTAGTTAGTTACTCTGAAGTTCTTCCTGCAGCCATTTTACATTTAACAAGTTTTCCCGGACGTGAAGTCGCCAAATTGTTGTTGCTGGTGGCTGGCTGCTGTAACGACGTGTGTAAAAAATGGCAAGCTAAGATTTGTGTTACGTCAGTTGTTTTCCTGGTGCAGAAGAGATTGCTACCGAGTATTTGTTAATAGCTTAGGAAGTGTTAGCACATATATAAAATTTTTCTTCTGAATGGAATAAAGAATAAAAAAGCAGTTGTATAGGCGGTTTACGCTTAAGTCATAACGTTTTCAGGTCTCGGTAAATATTTCTTTCGGCGGATTTATATTTGTCCCATAAAATTCATTATAAGCTTTGCCACGTGACCAATAAATGTAATGCATAGGTACGTTTAATTGTTTTTCAAAGTTAACGTTTTCAGTCACAATTATTACTGTTTGCTTGGTCAATGGAAGGGCTATTATCATCAGGGCTAACTTTCCCATGAATGGCAAACAGAAAATACTGTACAGAACGATACCGGATATGAAGTCGATTTTTGACAAAAACAAATGGACCGCTCCTGACAAATGAAAGTTTGGTTTTGTGTGTGTATATATATATATATATATATATATATATATATATATATATATATATATATATATATACAGTATATATACATATACATGTGTGTGTATGTGTGTGCGTGTGTGTGAGTACGTATAGATTCATCCTGCAGCACGTGCCAACAAGGGTTGGCGAGGAGGCGGCTACTCCCTGAAGAAGTAAGCTGAGGGGTCAAGTTATGTCTTTCGCCCCTCCACTCTCTTTCGTTTCCCACATTTGTATTTGAAAATTATATTGATTTATTTGCAGGTGAATTGTGGACGATTACACTCGGGGCCGGTTTCACCAACTCTGTTAAAAGTACTACTAACATAAGTTATGTAACGCATGTTAAATACATTTGAAGTGTGTTAAATTTGATTTGTCTCACCACCGTATGTTAGTGCAATGTTAGCTTACATGTCTGCTAAACAGAAAATAGTATTCAGTGGCTGATATTTGACTCTTAGAATACGTCCCGTCCATTGTAAAAATATTATAACAGAAACAACTAGTTGTGTGTGCATGCATTTGTTGTAGAGGGGGTTAAGTGAGCTGTAATGGAGGCAAAACCGAAATGTTTACGTGATACACATTTTAATGCCTAAAAAGGAAAATAAATACGGAACTTGTTGACAAGTACAAATAATTAATAAATAAATATAAATTAATATATAAATGTAAATATATAAATATAAATATATCAATAGACTATAAATAAATAAATTGACAAATCAATTCAAATCCTAACCGTGAAATGTATATTGTGGATGCCTCTCGAAGTGTAGGTAAGCACTAAGGAGGGATTTTTTCTAAATTCGACCTCTATGGGAGTAACAAAAAGTTTTTATTATTAATTTTATTAATTTATTTATTCACACATCTATCCGTAAGGGAATAAGAAATGAGAAATGTATTCTGTTCATTAAAATATACAATTTATTCTGGTGCAACCTTATGTCTCTTCAGAGTAGTTATGTTATGCAGCACTGTCATAGCAACAATGATTGCCGGCGACTTCTGTATGTCGGTTCTTATTCTAATTGACAACCTAGGAAAATGCATTTTCCAAACTAAAAGTATCATTTCTATAAAGCTCCTTTCCCTGACAAGTGTAATTTAAATGAGATCCGTTTACAGGATGGCCATATTGTGTTAAAAAGTCAACCTTTAACATGTAGTCTCTATCTCGTGAAAGAATTACTTTACGTATTCTCCCTGTTTCAAACAAAGCTCTTACTCAACCACACTAAAAGAAAAGTATTGTTGTAGGTACCATACTTATGTTAAAATAGGGAGAAAAGTCCAGTAAGGTTGTCGGTAAAATATGGATTGTTCCTACAAAAATCTGTTTTGTAGAAGTAACAATATGTTCTGCAAAAGAAATATGTACTTTGCTTCTTCTACAGAATATATTGTTACTTCTACAGAACAGATTGCTGTACTGACGATCTAAGTAGTACCGATAAACAGACCGTATTGTCCCCATTTTAACAGAAATATGGTACCGACAAATATAATTTTCTTTCGGTGCATTATTAAATTTTATACTAACGTTAATGGAACTCGGCCAGCGACAAACTTTGTCCCTTATCACAAGTTAAGTATCCTCGATTACTTGCACATTGATGGAGAACAATCCTTTTCTAGTTCTAAATATTTCTGTCCTAGCAGTGTACAGTCAGTAGGCTACCCTTAATACACCTGGAAAATATATCATTTCATAATACCTTAACTGCATCAGGAAGCATTAAATATATCTAATATGTCTATTACTGCAGACTAAACCTTATGAAATGTTCTGCTTATTTAAGCTTTTCATACACCAGAAATGTCTCTCTCAACTAACTGAAAGGCTTCCGTAGTATAAAACCGCTTTGCAACTAGTAACTGCTGAATGAGAGAAGGGGGAGAGTGTGACTTTTCCCCGTTTGTGACATAATTTAATTTAGGCTCTTATTTCAGACAACCAGTAATCAATCTCTCTTCCTCTATATTAAGATAATCAAGGTGCAACAGCCGTGAATTTCGCTGATTCGAAGTCATTATGAGCTTTAAACTAATGTTAAAATGTTTAACAGTCCATCTCTGTATATGTTTTCCCTAACAGAGCTTGGTGAAACATTCCCTTGTTAAATCGTCTGTTGATGAAACCGGGCTTCAAGGTGTCACATCACTTGTTAATCCCCCTCCCCCCCCTTTTTTTACACCACTTGCAGTATAGTTGGAACGTCCCTGAGTATACTGCTAAGCCGTCATAGATGTGAATTTCGCAGCAACCAGTGTTAGTTTCCTAAACATGCGCTAACAGATGTGTAGCCACCGTTTCCAACCGTGTGCGGCATTGTTCTCTACTGTACTTGGTAAGAGCTGTTATTGGTACGCTAATGAATTGCTTACATTGAACAATGCTTGCCACAGGAAGCAAGAACTTTACTTCGAGTACCTCTGCTGGTACTGGGGTGGATTTACATCAGAATATATTTGTGTAAGGCTACCGTCTTTTGTTTTGACTGGGGAAACTCCCGTCTACCCTGCTCTTGCATTCCACCGTCGCTCTATCCTCGCCTCGTGTATCATGGTCACGACCGCTAAAGATTTCGCATGCTCAGCTCCGGCTGTTAGCAGATTATTCAATCAAGTATGTTTTCTAGCGGCCTAAACTGGGAGTTTTTACGGTCTTTCTTTGTGCGTAAATCTTGGCGCAGAATATTTTAAAAGGCATAGGCGTGTACATTACATATTTATCTTTAATAATACGTAAAAATGATAGGGTCACAACTGAAAGTCTTATACAGGCGCGTTGTCGGCAAGAAAAGACTGCACACCAGTTCGGTGACTTTCGCTTAGAGGCTAGGATGAGGCGTAATGTGCGTGCTGTCTCGTCCTTACCGCTCGCACACTTCTAGGTCTCGAAGGCTGCTGGCGGCCACCATAAGGGACACGTTTTCATGTAGCCATAATAAAAAAAACTAAACGAGTTATAAAATTTAAAGTATGCTGACAACGAAATAATACATTCCAAAGTTTAAAGACGTAACCGGCAAATTTAGTAAAATAAAAATTTAATAACAGTAGATTCAATGATAAATTACCTAATTTTAAATTAATTTTGACACTTATAAAAAGGCAAAAAGAATTTTCGTGTAGAAACCTCATGTCTTCGAATAGCTAATGATGCTGAAATTTAACGTACAAAGGTTCATCAAGGTAAGGAATTTTGTTTTACTTAAAACAACGACACAAAAACTAAAAAAATGTGGCTTTGGCAGCTAATTAACCGAAATAAGTTTTACTATGTGAACATTTTACTCCTTATAGTGTTTAGTGATTGACCAGAATTCCACGTGAATATAAAATAATTAGATTGAAGATTCACGTCCTTACGGTGACTTCTTTAGCCGAGGAATATCAGGATTGAACCTTAAACAAATTCTTTGCAAGCTAAACTGTAGTGAAAAATGTTTAATGTGAATTCCTTTTTAACATATAAAAGTTTGTGGAAATTAGGACTATATACATGACTGGAGCTTCATGTCAATTCGAGCATAGTGAGCTAAAGGCCATGATTGGAGGATTTTTGTCATTCAGTCAAGTAGTAACTTTTTTTTGTATCAGTTTATAAGTTTATCAGTTAAGAAATTCTTGAATATAAAATTAATAGATAGCTTTTCATAATATTTAAATTATTCACATTAGTATTCAGTTTCATGGAAAAATTATATTACATATGAACCACTTTTTACACTAATATTAAAGTATTGTAGACCCTACTTCTTGATAAGTAAGTTATGAGACATTAAGAAATCTATTTTAATTTAATTTATGACTTTTTATGTTTTAAATATAATAAGTCATTGATCAGACTCTGCTGTAAGAATAAATAAACACTCAAGTGTGGATAATACATAAAGTGTACAGTGGCTATGTGAAAAGTATTGTGGATAATTTGTTGTTGGACAAAAATAGTACATGTAAAACACTTTATAAAATGTTCAGGAAGTAATTAACCTAAACGCAGTATGGGACAGTTACCGTGCTTCCGCCTTGTGAATATGCAAACTTTTACATATGTTACAATACAATGGTAACTTCAGTATACATTTGACTGTTTTCTAAAAAAGTTTAGGAGTCTATCATGTATGGCTGGGAAACAATTCTACCATACCTGCTTTCTTAGAGCTCCTACGCACACACGTGGCAGATTCACAAACTATATTTAGTGTGTGTGCATGCTTATTTAATACTTAATGATTATGTTTAAGAGTCAAAGCAGGTTTGTAAAAGTATAGTGTTCTTATTAGAGAAACATATGTTATAAATGATTTCTGCGAAACACGCATAGCATTTGTACACACATACACAAACACACATGCATTATTTTATCAAAATTTATATTTCTCCGAAATAGATTTCTTTGTTTACCTTGAAATTACATAACTTAACGTTTGCTGTATTTCTGTTTGTGTTTTGTTTTCGTCTCATCGTTGTGTCGCGTGTCAACTTAGGTTTCTCTTTTTATATTTTGTTATCCTTTTATTTTCTGTTTTATTTCCTTGTTTTGTCTGACCAGATTCCAGTTTTGGAATTTCATGTTGTGTATGTATCCTGATGACTAAATCATACTCTGCTTATTTATGTTTTCTTGTCTTATTTTTAGTTTTCTTTTGACAGTCATTTATTTCGCAATGGCGTATGTTCAAACAAATAAATCCAGTCATGCACTCCCATTGCACAGTTCTTTCAAAGATCAATTTTTACAGTGTAGGCAGAGGCCTTAAACGCGCATAAAATCACTCAACTCCGCTTTGATCTTGGCGAACTTTGACTCTTAGCACTTTTTAACATTTGACCTCAGTTCTACTTCGTATGCGAAAATGCAACCTCAGACTGGAATTTGCATGACTGAAGGAAGCTTTGTATCTCGACGGAAATTAGGTACCTCGGGGGCTTGTATTTCGGTACTCTTGCGGTTATCTTTCTAAGAACGGCTTCCGATACTTCAGCAAGCACGATAAAAGGAGGGTGAACGATTTTCTCACCGAACGGGGAAGATTTTGAAATTGAATTTTTAATTTATTTTAAAGCAGACGTACAAGTCATGCATGAACGATTCTTGTTAAGTGTTCAATCAATATCTGCATATTTTTAATGGACCATAAAAGAACTTCGTAGATAGTTAACTGCATTCCATTTTCCACTTAACTGCAAAAAAAAATCCTTCTTTACATACGAGGGTTATTTTTTTTTTCAACCTACGATTGGCCGTAGTAAAAAAAAAATGGGAATGAATGAGGAAATTATTTTAATGTGAAATGAAACGTACTTCTTTACCCTATTTTTCCACATAATCACCGTGCAGATTGAGACATTTGTCGTACCGATGTACCAGCTTGCCGATACCCTCTGCAAAGAATGATGCCTCCTGCCTATTCAGCCACGTTGTAAGTGTCCTGCAGTTCATCATGGGTGTTGAAGCGTCGTCCTCCAAGCCACTTTTTCAACGTAGGGAAAAGGTGGAAGCCACTCGGTGCCAAATCCGGACTGTAAGGAGGGTATCGGCAATCAGGTGCATCGGTACAACAAATGCATCAAAATACACGGTGATAATGTGGAAAAATAGTGTAAAGATGTACGTTTCTTTTGGCATTAAAATAATTTCCTAATTGTATCAGGAATTTGTAAAAGGTTGTGACAGGCCCATATGGTCGCCACCCAGATTTAATATATTCAATAGTCATCAGTGTCAACCATCATAAATTAATGTGCAATAATAACTATGTCTTGCGACCATTCATTCTCCTCGTCATTGTATCACGATCACATTGCAATAGTTCTAATCGAAATGCCATTACTACACCAAGTTTTATGTTAAAAATAGGAAATTG
>PNEQ01092823.1:0-126472 GCA_003012365.1 Medauroidea extradentata
AAAATCCTTTACATAGTCCGCACATCTCACACTCACTCATCAACGCACAGCCTAAACCGCTGGACGTAGAGGCATAAAATATTGAGGGTAGGCACCCTCTAAGAAGGGAATCTTCGAAATTTAGAAATTAATGGGTGGAAAGGTTGAAATGTGTTTTCATCGAATCCTAGATATCCCATTAACCAGGTGAGCTAACATTATTTTTGCTTCAAAATATTACATATTACTCGATTTCGTAAATTTTCGAAATTCGAAAATTAAGGGGGGAAACCCCCGTAAAATGTGTTTCCAATCAATCCTCGATTTCTCTTAAACCAGTTGAGAAATGGATGTGACTTATACTTCAGAATTATGCTTATGTGAATTCCTGAAAAGTAGTTTTAGGGTTTTTCTAAACAAAACAAAGATTGAAATAAAATTACTTCAATGGAACACACAAAATGCGTATTAGACAACGTGTTTCCGATTAATTATAGATATCTATCGAATTCTTCGTGATAGAGAGTTGGTTTTTACTTCACAATTTTGCTTACGAAAATACCCAAAAAGGTATTAAAGGATTTTTTTTTTAAATTCTACCCACAAGCAGTAAAAAGGGGGAAAATAGGTTTTTTTAATGAATAGTCTACATCACTGGAACACAGTTGCCTATCGTCGTGATTTTTACTTCAGTTTGTTACACATGCTATGACATGGCTCCAAGATATTTCTAAATTTGATAATTAAGGGGGTGAAAATTCGCGAAATACCTATGTTTTCGATTATTCCTCTATATCTATCGAACCAATCGAGATATTCTTATGTAAATATCCAAAATACAATTTAAATATATTTTCCGAATTCACCCCTAAAGAGTAAAAATAGGGTAAAATGTATTTTCTATTCACAATCAATATACATCGACCCCATTGATATTTTATATAGCGACATGATTTTTGTTTAAGATTGACGTGTGCTCAAATACCTGAAAAGTTATTTCACGGATTTTCGAAATTCCCCACCTAAGGAGGTGAAAAGTGATGAAATGTGTTTTCAATTAATCGTCTATATATATCTTGAGCCCAGCGGGTTATTGTCGTATTTTTCGCGTTCAGGAGACACCAATAATATCTAGAATGTGATTCAGGGGTTTTTCGAATTTCAGTCTCTTAGGAGGTGAAAATACCTGGAATGTGTTTCACGTAAATCTTCGATATATATCGAACCTATCGAAATACTCAGTTCGCCTTTTTTTAGGATGCCGATTAGGTAAATGGCCGCAAAGAAGTTTTAAGATTTTTCAAAATTCGAACTCTCAGTACAGTACAAGAGTGATATGTGGTTTTTATGAATGATTGATTTCGCTTTGACTGAATGAGAGAGATATCATCACGATTTTCACTTCACTTGTATACTTGAACAAATATATAGTGTGAAATTAAATTTTTTCAATATTCCACACCTAAAGGGGTGAAAACGCACAAAATTTGTTTTGTATCAGCCGATAATACTTATCTAACCAGTAGAGATATTGTGGTTGTGTTCCCGTCGGAATGATGCTTACGTAAGTACCCTAAAAAGTAATACAAAGTTTTTTTATTTTATACGATAATTTAATTAAGAAGAAAACTTAGGTGGAACTTTCAAAGCAGACGATCCGAAAAGCAAGTACGACCAGCGAGATATAAATTATACAGTAGTTTCATTCTACAGTTATATCGAGACGTGGTGTTGTACAACCTCTATAAGCCCAGGAAGTTAATATTTTATTTTTAAAATTAGTTTTAATAAATTATTTCGACGTTATGTAGCGCATTTGTTTGTAGCTCCGATCTATTGTTCTGGAGGTTCTGGGCTCAAATTCATTTGAAGGCTGTGCAAATGTGCAAGTCTGACACACACAAACTGCAAGGAAAATGAAATTAGTGCAATTTGGATGAAGTTCAAAAGCGGTGAAAATTGATTATGCAGTCCACTATCTACTGAAGTTCTTAACTTCAAGTGAAGGTTTTGAAAAACTAATTTGTAATTAAGGACAGCATCACAATGGTTGTGCTCGGGGGAAATCAGTCTTAATACCACGTAAACTACGTATTTCATTCGATTACCCGCTTATATTAAACTGTCTGTAATTACTCCACAACGTCAACTTTGCTGTGACTGTAAGGCCGAGGCCAGGGCAGGACAACCTTATGGGATTTACTGTTGCGCTTTTTGAAGAGGTCGAGCACGTAGTTCCGTCCCTATACGCTTTGGAGCGCTAGTGGAGGACGATCCTAGCACCACCAAGCGGTTGCGGCCGTAACTTGTTCAGACTTTGTAGCAACCTCTCCCCCTTCCCTCTTCCTGACAAAAACTGTTTGGTTTGGTAAGTCTGCCATTCTGGTAGAGACCAGAGTGAGAGGGAAAGAGAAAAAAGGGGATGATTTTGTGGGTGGGGGACCAACATTGCTCGGTGAGCAGAGTCGTCAACGAGGAGACTGGATGTGGCTAGACTGTGTGTGCTGAAGGGCTGTCTAAAGTCGCGCCAAGTCCCAAATTATTTATCATATGTTATTTCATTTCGTCAACACCAATCATTAAAAATAATTTATTATCTTTGTCATTAGGTCTTATAATTTGCTATCTAATTTAGATCCATTCAACAATTTAAACACAAACTAAATATTTAAAAATATCCTCTTTCCTACAAGAAAAGTGAAGAATCTTCCCAATCAGTTTATAAATGTTGGAATTCTGAGGTAACAAGCAACCAAATTGAGAACCTCCTACTTTTTTTAAGTCGGTTAAAAATATGCTAAGTATTGAGGTTCAATAAAATTTATTGCATCCCTTACCAAATATGAAATGTCAGTTACTGACCGTACAGAAATGCATAGAATTGCTAAAACCACTACAAACTCTTCACAGTAAAGCGAGCACTTTGGACAAATATGTTCAGAATATTCACTGTGTTAGCCTATCGTGGTGACCTCATACCTTAACATCTGATTTAAGTGAAATATATACACAGTGCTTGTTACCTGAAGTGTTGTATTTGTATTAACAAACTGAAGAAATATACTAATTACGTGAAAGTAGAAACGTAATCACGGTTTTTAAAATTACTTACTTTACTAAGAAGATCCTATAGAAGTAAAAACCATATGGCGAGTTGCAACATAGAACATGTTAACACCACCAAGCTAGTGCTTTCGTTGTGAGTCTGTCAGCTCTGAATAGGGACGTGGAGTGAAATATTATGTTGCGGCGGCCTGTAGGTAAAATAAACATTTTTAAAAGGCTACTGGAAAAATCTTGAGATAGCCGTTCTTCCTACCAATCTACAAAGGTGAGATGAGATAAGTGTGGAGCAGCGACAAAATGAATACAGTGAACGAGAAAATCCCAATTTTAACACGGTCCGCACCTAAGAATCTGGGACGGGTAAACCTTCTAGAAAATCGTAAAACGCTTTTTTTTATATACCGAGAGCACATAGATTAATATAGGAATATTTACTGCACTCTTAGCGGCAGATGTCAGTAGGACCTACTTCATATACTGCCTGTGTTGACTGTTATGTTTTTCCAACTCTAAAAACGTTATCACTAACAACATTATTGAGATATCAAATTAATTTAATAATAACTATTTTCTAAATAATGTGGTCAATTAAATAAAATCTAAAAATAATGACGAAAGGTATGTACAATTGAACATAAAAAATGTGAATATAACGGTGCAAACCACATATGTGAATCTATAATCAATTCTTTGACATATAAAAATTCTTAAGTAGTAAACTCATAAAATTTTGTGGCAGTGAGCTTAGTAAACGTAAGTTTAATATGTAAACAATTTTTTTTTTAGATCACTGTTATCTTTCCTGACAGACTTAACCATGCAGTAACCATACCTACACGTGCCTAGAAACGGGAATAGAAACAAAATAACAAATTATGTACTTATAGCCCTATTAAACACCTTTTTAAAGGCAATTGAAAAACTTATTTACAAAGATTGTATGATCATATTGTAAAATACCAAGTATCACCTTCACATTTTGCATTCCAACATGATAATTCAATAGAAAATTAATTTTCAGTTAATCAATACTATTTTAGTAGCATTAAATAATAATCAACAAGTGGTTGGTGTGTTAGGGGCCTGTATGATTTTGAAAAAGTGTTTGTTTGTGTAAATTATAATGTATTTTACTAACAAAAATGCATCATAATCGGATAAGGAATAATTTCCAAAAGTTTTTTGTCCATCTTAGTGAAAGAATACAGGTGATACATCTAAAAAAATAAAGACAGCACGGAGACCTTTTCTGAAGTAGTAAAAATGGGTGCCTCAGGGATCTGTTTTGGGTAATCTTTCGTTTTTAGTTTGTAGAAATGACGTTCCAAATATCATCTATGGACAAGGCAACACTATTATATTTGCTGATGATACATGGTTTTTGGTGAGTCATAAAACAGATTATCAGTTAATGGCAAAAATAAAGAGGGTGGATTCAAAATTATCTGACTGGGTTATATCCAACAAATTAGTATAAAATTTTGATAAAACCAATTTTATAATATTTTCTACTCAAAAGAGTACAATCGCATGTATATTGTAATAATTATAAATTAAATAAAGTAGATGATGAGAAATGTCTGGGAGTATAGATAGAAAAAATGTTAATTGGGAAAGCGATATTTCTTTTCTAATCCCAAAATTGACTCCGGCTGTTTTTGTACTTAGCTGCATGAGCAATGTTGCGAAACATAAAATACTTAAAATGATCAATTTTGCATATTTTAAGTCATTAGTTATTGTTTTTTGGGGGGAAGGGGGAGGGGTACGAAAATTCTGTTGACGCAAATAAATATTTAAATAACAAAATACATCAATTAGAGTAATTACACAGAGTTATAATACTGAAGTCAAAAATGCAAATAAAGAAACCGCCACATAAAACGATCCTTTAATATGTAAAAACAATAACTTCGTATTTTTTTAATTTTTAATGCGTCGGGGGACTGCTAAGTAAACAAAATAGGTAGTTATATTTATGAAACATGAAACAGAAAAAGTAAATGTAACAAAACTTACGTATGGTGTATGTACATATGTGACAATTCCAAAAGACAAGCCCAATATGTTATATTTACATTGAATTTTTGGATTGATGCATCATTTAGTGGATTTGGTCTTGCTGTTTTATTCTATTCCATTTCAATTCCTAAATATTTATCAGATTTTCTTAGTGGTCCTCCGGGCCCGAAGCGTTAACGGGTTAGTTAAAATAATTTGACCTTACTATTACTATATTTTTAAAATTTTTAAAGGATGATTTTCTGCGTCAGGGTTTTTTATTTTTAATTTAAGTGTTATTTGCAGCTATTAAACTTGAATACTTCTAAAATTATTGTAAAAAAGCAAAGATAACTCCGTAAATACGCGTCACCAACAAAGTCCGTTAGCCTTTTCAATAAATAATAATAAGATGAATGTATGTTGACTACACGAATATAAAACAGCTTAAGACTAAAAGCGGTACAAACATTTTTTTTTTTTTGGTCGGGAATAATCCGCTGGATTTTGTAGGCGTTGTTCGGAGACACTGTGGGCAGAATGCAAGGTTGCATTTAGTCTGGCTCAAGTTTGCCGAAACTAATATACTTCTGTTTTTGACAGCATTGTCTGCAAAACAATTGTCCTTTCAAAACTTAACATTTAGTTAGATATGCAGCTTAGACCTATGTACTGGATGTGTTTGGCTAAAATCTAACTTCAACATGGAATTGACAACAAATACATAAACTATTACCTACAGTGCCACAAAACTGAAAATGCACGCAAATCTAATTGTCTGAACTCGTGTGACATTGATGATTGTGTATCTGCGATTCTGATAGCAATCATTATTACGACTGCACACAAAAAGTCACTGCTTTGTTAACACCGCCGGTCACGAAAAAACTAAAATTTATATAACACTAGTTAGTTCCCGCAACTTCGTTTGCGGGAAAATTTTTTTTATTTTTGAAAAGTGCTAAATGGGGTAAAATGATGTTAATGGACACTAATATCCATTTTAAAAACACTTTGAAAAGGAAAATTATTCAACAATTTTTTTTGTTAACCTGTTCTGTCTCCCACCTCCCTCGAACTATAATTTGTTTTGGTAGAAACTTTTTTTTCTCACTAAATTAAAATCATTTTGAGCACCTCTTTCTGTCCCTACAGGCCTGCCCCATTTTTACCCACCTCCCTCCAAAAGTTAATTTTTTTTGTCAGATTTAAATTTCGGGGTCGCACACGCACAACTCACCAAAGTTGTTTAGTATATTTGCTAGGTTTAAGGGTGTCCCATTATGCCCCTCTGTTCCGTTTTGCCCCCCTACTTAAAAATAATTCAAACCACTCACTAAGTTTATTTTATCATTAAATTTTTTGGGCATCCAGTTCTGTCCCTCTAACTTGTTTTGCCGTCCCCCGCCCAATGTTTTGCAGAAATTTCATCGCAGTTGGATGACTGGTACTGAACCGCATAGAAGACGAACAATCAATCATCTTAGGACATAAACTAGCAGTCGAACTGCGGCACTGCTCGGGTGTATTACTCGTTACAGCGAGTAGTTACTTCAATTCAAAGATCTCTTTGTACGCCAGATTAGTAGCTCGGCCATCAAGTGTTAGTATAACTAAGCTGCAGGTTGAGCTAACTCTGCAGCTAGCTACGTAGCTATAGCTGCCATCTGAAAAACAGTCAATCTATTCCAGCCAATCTTAACAACTATCCCGGGCCGTTTTTATAGTCATAGCTAAACAGACCTTGAATATGAGAGAGTATTTGGTTGGTATAAATAGTATACGTGATATGATGACTCGTTTACATCTAGTGCGATTATTGATGGCAGTGTCCTCAATACGTAGGCATCTAAGTTATTTAAAATAAAAAATAAAAAAATAATTACTCACTGGGCAAATAGAGGTTGTGCAACTATATGTACCGGTTTAATTGCAGAATGTTAACTTCCCTATAAGTTACTTCTGTAATGCTGTACCGCAAAGTGGGTATACTTTGCACCAGAATGGGTAACTTTGCACCGTCAAATATATTGTTGTATAGGACGTTTGGTGAAGGGAAACCAGATGATGGCTGGGTATTCTAAAAAAATTAATTTGATATACTCAGATAATGATCACCAATAGTCCACCAATCAAAACACAAAAATATTATTGGTGGTGCAATGTTACCCATGATGGTGTAAAGTATACCCAGTTTACGGTACTTGCTTTTTGAATCGTCTGCTTTGAGAGGTTTACAGTCTCATACATACCATCCCCCCAAACGGATATTTTATATTTTTTTTCTCATAATAAAAACTGAGCTAATTATTTATCGTGTTTACGTAAACATTCAGAAGCAAAATATACCTCAATATCTCAACTGGTTAGGTGTATATTATGGGATGAATGAAAACAAATTTTGTGCTTTTTCGCCTTTGTAGTGATCGAACTTTGCAAAATCTTACTATCATGTGTTAAAAATGTATGTAAGTATCCAACTGAGGTGAAAATCCCGACTACAACCCATTGAGTAAAAGTGTAATGGACGATTCATTTAATAACTTTATTTAATTCCTTCACAGCTCTAAGAGTTCGGATTTAGAAAAGTTCTGATATCTGTTAAGTGACATTTACGTATTAATCATCATAAAACAGAAAGTAATTATATAAGTACACACACACACACACACATATATATATACACACACTCTAGATGACCCGGTGAACTTCGTATCACATATCCTAATGACATTAACTTTATAACCTTTCGTCTGACGTTCGACAGACAACTGAAATATAAACATTCAACAACCAACTTTTTTTTTCATTCCAACAAAACAGATATTATGTATGTGTGAAATAGCACAATAAAGATTTTTTTACAATAAAAATTTCTGAACGCGCCACAGATTTATATAAATACGACGCAACAAACCAACAATGACAACCATCAAAATATTAAAATATTGTTTTTTTTTTTTTTGCTATCTTCCTCGCAATTTTTCCATATTTTCTCACAGTTTAAACCTTCCCTGGACTACGACAAACATTTCAAAACTAAAATCAGCTAAATCGGCCCAGCCGTTCTCGAGTTTTAGCGAGACAAACGAACAGCAATTGATTTTTATATATATAGAGATAGAGATTATATATATATATATATATATATATATATAATCATTAATCTTAAACAAAAATCAGTGAATCGATGTAGGCCCTATACTGATCACAAACAGAAAACATATTTTAACTTTTACATATTTGGAGTCGTATTTTGAAAATACCGTGAAATATATTTTCGGTCTTTACGTAAACATCATTATAAAGCATACATCACTTCTTTATACCGATAGGTTTGATAGTTAAGTTATGGAAGAATAATCGAAAACACATTGCACGTCTTTTCATCCCCTTAATTAAAGACTTTCGAAACTTCTTGAAGTCCTTAATTGTATACTTGTGTACATGTCCAATTGAAGGAAATATCAAGACGATAGCCCATTGGGTTCGAGCGGTACAGACAATTAATAAAAACACATTCCCCCCTAACCCCACCCCCTTTTATTCTTTGTGAGACGAATTTAGAAAGATCGAAACATCACTTTTTTTAGTACCTATTCACATCAGCGTCATTTTGAGGTAAAAAGCAACACTGTGTTCTGAAGGGTTCGATAGATATCCATTATTAAACGAAAACACATTTAAGGTCTTTTCACCCCCTTAAAGACTGAATTTCGTAAGTCTCTTAAATTGGCTAATATGTTTCTTTTTATGATTGATCCATTTACATAAAAGTCACGACGATAGGCCGTCGGGTTCGAGCTATGTAGAAGAATCTTAATAAACATATTTCACTCTTTATAAAACACATTTCACCCCTTAGGGGACGAATTTCGAAAAATACGACCTACAGGGAGCCCACACAAAAATTGTCACATTCCTCGGTTTAGCGGTTTGGGCAGCAGTTTGATATGTCAGTCAGTCAGTGTTCTCATTTATATATAGTAGAGACGAGTACACCGAGATCGCTAATCAATAACAAGTAGTGTTTTTGTTCGCCATAGTGTCGTCATAGTCATGAAGGGCAAACTATAACTCTGGACATGAAATAAACACACTGCAATGGATGTATTCACAGTGGTTCACTACAAATTATCTTAATTATAAAAATTTCGCTGAAACATAACAGAAAATTTTCGGAACATACATTTTTGGTTCGATGATTAGAATTATAGGATCATTTACACACACGCGAACCTGGTAAAGCACGCACAGCTTCACTGTTGCGAGGGAACAACTAGCCTATTCGGGTCATTCCGTACAAAATGGGACATTACAGTGATTTTAAAAATATGTTTATAGCTATATGTGGACAGAAATTTCGAAATATTTAATATTTGAACTTTGTAACATAATCAAAGTTTATTGTTTAGAAACATCTGAAAAGGTAGATTTTTTAACTCAAAGTTTGTGTTTGTGGCTGCTTGTTCAGTTCACAAAGTCTTAAGTTAATAATGGTATTATTTTAATTTGATGTTACCTTATGCATATTTTTTAAGTATGTTTCAATCAAGGTACCTTTAAGAAATTGAAACAGCATACACTTACAGTTTTTGTAGAATAATTATTATCTTTTTGGGGGTTTTAGGCTAAGAGTGTTCTATGTCACACTTGTGAAGGAAAACAGACAAAAGTTTCCATAGAAGAGGAACGGATTTTGTTAACCCACACATATTATGACACAACAACGTCACGTGTATATATCATCGAATAAAATTATTTAGAGTGTAAAATAATTAGTTTAAAACAATAATAAAGGTGTCACGGTTGTGTTTGACTTTTTCAGAAGTCAAGTAAGAAGTATAATTTTGATTATAGAGCTAAGAATAATGACTTATTTCAGTCTTCCTGTTATTTGGAGTTTCTGAGGTTATTGTAATTATAATTATTGTAGATAATTTTTAGTAATTTGTAACCAGTCGTGTGAATGAGAACCGTAGGGCTTGATAAAGTACTTTCAGGATCAGTTAAGCTCCAGGATTAAGTTGTGTTTGATCTAAATCTGTCTGCTATGTTATAATACAAAGTGTTATCCTTAAAACTGTATTCAAGAACGTTACATGTTAGGCCTATACTTTTTACATTGCCATGACAATAGCAGAAGCTTGTGAAATATTCTCACAAGTATCAGTGCTCTTCCCAATACTGTTGTCACTAGGAAGTCAGATTAGAACGAACTGCAACCAGATTTCGTTGTTCCAGTATCTCGCACAACCTGCAAGTAGGCCCTACCATTCTAAATTTTTAAAAAATCAAATTACTTCGACGAATGAACCCATAGATTCAAGTATTCTGAGGTGTACTCAGACTCTCAGTGAAGCTTCTGAAGATATAGCCACAGCAATGTACAGAGATAAAGTATTAATCAGGCCAGAACAAAAAAAAAAAAAAACTGGAAGACACTTATTCCTTGATAAACCTGGAAAGATAAAATGAAAAAAAAATTGGAGTGATCTGATAAAGATGGGGATTGAAATTGGTTTGCTATTCGTACTTTGTGATAACAATGGTAAACTCTTCAAGGCAAACAATGGTGACATTCGTTACATGAATAAAGAAAGTCTTCTCAGTGTATTAAAATACCCAGATTTAAGGGCGTACTAATAAAGCATAATAGTTTATGCCTGAAAAACACCCTAATGCTCTTTCAGATCTTAGTGGATGAAACATGCTGGGCGATAAGAGGACGACACTAAAAAACTTTTCCCCTGACACAAACCATTTTGACGCACCCGCGACGGGACCACACTGTCAGTATAATGCAAAATTAATTAAGACTGTTATGTTAAGATATTTAAAAACTACAGGTTTGTTTAAATGTAGTTCTGAACGAATTAAATTTTTGTTGGTATTACATTCACAGAATTATTAGTCCATATAGAAAACTGTTACAAGAAGTCCAAAAATTGTAACACCCTTGAGGCGAGGATTTCTAATGAAAACTTCACCTGATTAACACATATTTTTGTGTATTAATTATATAGGGCAACTGAGTGGTTTATCAATGAACTGCACAAGAACATATTTCATTTTCAGGTAGTTAGTTTTTCTGTGTTTGAAACTGTCTGTAAGTCACACCGGTGACAATGGAATGGCCCAGCAGTGTGGTGAGGGAATTTTCGGTTCTAGGCTATGTATATTCTCATCCCGAGACCAGACGACTGGGGTAGCTTCTGCATTGTAGCTTTATTGCCGTTTATTGCCCTCTGCCAGGCGACCTTGAGTCTCAACCCTCTACTATACCACTCCCTTCCCTCTATCCAACCCTTGCAAGTCCCTTCGACAAAATGCAACATCCGGCATATCAGGCAGCTAGCTACCTGCCTTCTCTCTGAAGAATTTAGTTCTGTCGTCTCCTCCAGGCCTCTAAAACCCCGAGCTTCTGTCCCCCACCACCAGGGCGACACGAAATTTTGTGCAATACGAAAAGCCTAGGCGTTGACAGTCTGTATATCTTAGTCGTCTGTGGCCGAGGCGAAGTCGCTGTTAGTGGCAGGGACAAACTTAAGACTACTTTTCACGAGGACGCGTGTTTCTGACGTAAGCCTAATTCGTTCATTAGCAGTACTACTCCATTGGTGCACTTCGTAGTCGAGGTGGACTACCTTCAGAAGACTACAAGAATAAAAGTTCAAGTCCCGTATAAGCATTTTATAGGCCTATTATGCCTTAAAGATTTTACTTTCAGTTTGCCTTTCTGCATGCAGTAAAGCGGGATCGTTAAAAAAACCAATTAGCTCTTTAGTAATTTGCTAAAATCGCACGAATTCGAACGTTATATGTTAATGTCTCATCAAGAATATGCAAACTAACTATTAGAATATTATTTCGTGGCTTATTCAAATTACTAAGTATTCTTGAGATTATGAATAAAAAATTGTTACTAAAGAAAGTCTCCATCTCATAGCTTCTTACAACTATATGCAGACACATGCACTGTAAGAGTAAAGAGTTGGTATTCGCAAGAATGAGTGCATAAAGTTTTGCGGGCGTTCTTTACAAGCCGCTTGCAATCGGAACATATATTACAGAATTAACCACAATGATTCAGAGCCTTAGTGTTTACTCTGTTGTCAACACTTGGGTATATCAGGAAAGAGTTTTCAACACTGTGACCAGCCATAACCTGTTGGGAGAACAACTTGATCTTTGTACAGGAAGAGAATAGTTTCGGCTGTTGGCGCACTTCGGAACTTTGCTGGGTGACCCTCCCTCCGTGACACTCAATGACGGAATATGTGAAGTCATTTATAACTCATATTTAACAGTAGTCTGCTGGAGCACCATAAAATGTACAGTGCAATATATAAGGTTGTAATACAATGAATAATTTTAAATTTCTAATTACAATAGAAATTATTATACCTTATGCTCATCTCTTGATTCTACTGTTTTGGCGATAACTATATTTTTTAAGCTTAAACGAAGCAGATGTAAAAATATCTTTGGCAGTTTTGTTTAAAATGGCTTTTACTGTGATATTTTTTTAAAACAAGTATTTTTACGGTTTCGACTAAAATGCCAACTAACCATAATTTCATTAATTGCAAAATCAACTAAAACTATGGCATGTACTGCCTTGAAAAAAATCAGCCAACACGAAGAAGACGATTTTAAACAAAACTGCCAAACAGTTTTTTTTATATTTACTCTCGTATTATATTAGATATTGTTCAATCAACATTCATGTTATCGCTTTCGGACAAAAACTGTTTTGTACATTGAGAAGAGTAGTGCAGCAGGAATGAAAATGTAGGAAAAAAGTTATAAGATCACGTTTTTGAGGGTTGTTTGAAAACGAAAATATGCTACTTTTTTGTTCAGAATTTTCTGGATGGGAAAATAAACATTCTAATATATCGTATAGCAATATGGACGCATCAAGACGAACAAGAATGTCAATGGTGTTATACATGTAGATTCAACAGGTTCTGAACTCCGTTAAAAATAATATAACATGTAAATCCCTGTACTTTTTCTCGCCAGGACTATGAAGTAGGCAGTACCCTTAAGCTTAAAATAATAAACAAAATAACAAACAACAACTATGCTCGATAGAAATTTTTGCTGAGGACAGCACTGGTCACGTAAACACAATGGCAACTGTCATGTTATTTACCGCAATCGTTGCAATCCGAGCCTAAGTACACTAGTGCATGGAAAACTGAAAAAATTGTTATTAAACTGAACAAGTTGCCCTGTAGAGTGGCCACTGTGGTTGCTGCTTTAAGCTATTATTAGAGATGATGGTATATCGCGAAAATGTTTTGTGCCAAGATATCCTTGAAAACACTGACACAACGCAACTGTCTGCAGACCAATACCAGGCATCAAATATTACAACAGCGGGATTCTTATTGGCTCAGTCAAATAGAGCAACAGCTCCAAGTACAAACTAAAGCCAGTAATCTTCTGATAAGCTGGACGTGTATTGAAATCCATCAAACAGTCAACTTTTCCCGCGATAAACCATCATCTCTAGCTATTATTTCAGACAGCAAAATTAATTGTTAAGTACTTTCGTGAGGCGTTTGTGAGTGTTCTAGAAGTTCACGCCCACTTCCAAAACACCCGTTTCATAATAAGTGTGTCCAGTCGTATTGTAGTCAGTGAGGAAGAGAATGAAAATAAAAACTTTACTTTAGAAGGCGTAGTACATAATTCAAAGCTAAAAGCATTAATGTATAACTGTAGGTTTTTTGAAGCCAATTTGCGAAAATTAAACAAAACCAATCCTAGACAATAGTTTTAGCCAACGTTTTAAACAAAATTGTTTCCAGTGTTACGAACTTCTGAAGCACAATCTCTGACGCCGGAACCTCGTGCATTTAACTGCGGCGCAAGAGATCACGCGTAACGAATTAGGCATAGTAATTCTGGATAAACGTTTACTCATAAAGTTGGCAAATGCCATTATCTAGGATTGTCATGGAGTATTTTATCCATATTGGCTTCGAAAAAAGCGTAGAAATCAATTGATGTTTTCAGCGTTTGTTTATCTAACACGCACTCTTACTCACGGTCTACCGCAAATTTCATCACCATGTTTTATTTTTATATTTGTACCAGTTATATTTTTCTTGATTTAGACACAAAATGTTACTAAATTTTTCCCCTATTAGAAATTTTATCATGCATAGTTTTTGCGTAATTGCTCGTTAAAGCCAAAATTTGCATGTTTCCGTTTTAAGGATGACATTAAAACCAACTTACTTAGCAAAGTGAAAAAATTCACAGTGATTAACGATGTTGTAGGCTATAAATTCAGCTATGTTAAATCACAAAATAAAATATTTTGTGTTTAAAAAATATATTATTGAATTCTTCAAATTTTTATTTTCAATTTCCGCATTTTTATTTTTTAAAAAAATATATTATTTGTTTTTGTTTACGTGAAATTGTAGCCTGCGACATCTTTATCCACTGTGAATTTTTTCAGTTTGGTATGCCAGTTGGTTGTAGTGTAGTCCTTATAACAGAAACATGCAAATTTTGACTTTAACAAGCCATTACGCGAAAACTATGACAGATAAAAAAACTTCATAAGACCCTAATTTAGTCAAATTTTGTGTCTGAAATAAGAAAAAAAAATAATATCTGGTACGAATAAAAAATGAAAACATGATGATGAAGATTGCTGATTTTACCCGTCTTAGTAAAACGATATTTTGTATCGACATTTTTCATTTTTATTACAAAATTAGTCGATAGCTATTTTTAAATCGATCCCATAAACCTTTAGCATACACCCTCTTATAGGCTGTTCTACATCCCTTCATCTTTAATATTTTAAATACGAAGACTTCTAAGTAACTGAAAACTAGTGTGAACATTTCACAACTCTCAAAACTTTACTTGTATAACCCCAATAAATGTTTCTTTTTATTATTGTAAGTGTTGGGAGTTGCTCATCTTAAAGTGAACCATCTATAGCTAGTTACCACAAGGAAGAACCACGTTAATTTTAATACTATTTTTTCTTTTTTTGCAGTTGCCGTTAAACAATTTCGTAGGAGCTTAATTAATTGCTAAAAAATATTTAATACGCGTTATGCAGCTTGAAATTTGCTGATAAATTAATGTGCACTGTATAACAATTTTAAAAATTTTATGTGTGACATGTACCAATCTCCTTACCACGTTCTTAATATTTTATGCGTTTCATATACATATGAAGGTCTGCTTTGGATAAGAACTCTTGTCAACATTTTTGGAAAAAGACTTTTGCATTTCTAAGGTTAGATGATATGGGCCCATGCGTCGTTACGGTGATGTGTACCATTTTACGAAAAAATCCAAATCCAAATGGACATAAACAAATTTTTTCAACATAAACACCAATATAATTGTTATCAAAAAATCATTTTCCTGTAAAATTAAAAAAATTTGACAAGAGTCTTTATCCAAAGCAACCCTTTATATGTTTTCCTGCGCACTTATAGAACTTTGTACAGTTGGCAATGGCAGAAGTTGCTACACGTGGCCTTTACTGCGTACAAATACTTGCTTATTTGTAACTCGGGTGACGTGTGCATCCGTCAATATGACTTTGTCCAGTATTCCTACGAAACAGGCTATCTGGAAATTCTCAGAACTGATTACTCTCATCACAAAACAAGCTTGGATTTGAAAGTTTTCTGCTGTTTGCACGATGTCGGGTAAAGGATATGGAAAGGTAATATGTCATGCGAATGACCGACATCTCAACTGTCGATAAAATCTGTACTACTCATCTTAATTTATTAGACATTTTTTGCTGAGTATAATTGTTATTAGTGCACGTATCTTTATACAGCACTAGTTGTCCAGTCATTTTAGGAATTTACCTGGAAATAATTCTCTTAAAGAATATACTGGTCATATGCATAGTACCGGTACCCAGTAACAACATATGAAAAATCAACACATATGTGTGCTGTGATACGGCCGCCATATTGGAAAATGTTGACCGATTTTCACTTTTTGGCCATATTTCGAGAACAGTTAACAATATTTAAAAAAATACAAACAAAAAACAAAAATTGAAGAACATAAAAAATACATATTTTATAAAGAGATAACTTTTTTATATATGCGTTGCCTTCCGAGTTATTCGCAAGATAAGATTATGTAAATCAATTGTAGTTAATATATATATATTTAATAAAACCCCATTGGCTCAATAAATTGGTGGTTTATGTTATAAATCAACTTAATATTTTGTCGATTATTTATTCACTAATTAATTTGTTCATAAAATCAAATGTTTGTTAGGAATTAACTAATTGTACTACAATTTATTACTAATTCAACATCAAATTCCATTTAAGTCACAGCTTAATCTTTATAACGTTTTCGTCATCGAGTCAAGAAAAAGAATGGTCTGGCGTCTGGACTGATATGAACATAAAACAGATGAGATCAACGAAAACATTAGGAAGTTTGGCTAGAGGACGAGGATTAAATGAAGATACTCTAATGATATGGATTTTGTGTGCCACTGTTGCATCAGAAATTGCTACAGAAGTTGAAGATTTTGCAGGTATTTCTCCCGAAACATCAGAGCAACACAAATATCTAACGGACAGCAGCATGATAAGGATGCACATCACGAAAAATATTCTTGAACTGGCTGAAACAACACAACCTTTTCCAGATTTAAGAAGACCTAGTCAGTATATCTTCTGGTATCGTCGGATACAGCATGGTGCCATGTGATCTTGCCGTTGAAATGGGAAAGGAATGTATGGATGTATTGAAGGGAAAAACAATTTATGATGTAGTTATTCCAAGAAAAGCAAGGGTAAAACCACTAGGAACTAACATTAGAGGTAATGTAGTTCCCATCGTGTGCAACAGTTATTCAACAGGGTCATCTACTTAAACAGCACTCCAGAAGACCTTAAAGAATATTTTAGGTATGAATTGGCTCCAAGATCCCCTACTTTTTTCACTGAATCTCACATGCGGAAAGGAACGTACCCGTCCCTTGTTTCAGCTTTTCAACCAGAGAAGGAATATATCACTTTCCCTCAGAATTGTGCGTATGTTGTGCGTGGAGGCTACCTGCTGAACTGTGTGTGTGTGGCCTAGACCAGGCAATATGTTGATGTCATAGAAGCTTACAAATCCTATGTGAAGAGGCACTTCAGTAAAAATTCTATTATCGTTTTCGATGATTATCCTGATTCTCCAAGAGCCAAAGGTGAAACACATACTCTTCGTTACAAGAAAAAAGTCCCAGGCGTTCTGTTCAACAAACATACGTTACTCATGCCCAGTGTGACTTTCTCTGTAATATTAAAAATAAAAAAAGTCTCATCACAGTAGTTGCACACGAATTCACAAAGGCAGGATTTGAGATACATCAAGCAATGGATGACACTGATGTTTTAATCACCAAAGTGGCTCTCCAGCATGCCGCTGATGCCGATCCAGTAGTAGTTATTGGACAGGATACTGACCTTTTCGTGTTATTGACGTCTCTGTCCACAACAGAAAACATTTTATTTTTTCGACTATTAGCTGGTAATAAAGGAGAAAGTTTTTTTCGATATCTCTAAGTAACGAGAGCTTCACCATGATGTTAAAGATGTGCTTTTATTTTCTAATGCAATATCTGGCTGTGACACAACCTCCGCTGTTTTCAGGAAAGGGAAAATTAAGTACCTCAACTTATTAAAGAAGAATGAAGGGTTGAGAAAACAGTAAAGGTTTTCAACGAAAATTCAACAAGAGAAGTAATTAGTACGGCAGGAGAGGAATTTATCATTGCATTGTATGGTAATATCAAGGAACAAAACATTGAATGAGCACAGATTTTACATGTATAATCAACTAATAGCGAAGCAGAAGCTGCAGGCTAATTTTGAGTTAGAGACAATTCTGCCTACGTCGGCAGCTACAGCTCAACACAGCTTCAGAGTTTATTACAATTACAGAAGTGGTTGGGAAACGATCTGGATCTTTGCGAATGGGGATGTGACTTTTTGGTAATTTACTACAACCTAAACCGACATCTCTTCCGCCAGCTCCAGATAGGCTGCTGAATTTGATTTCATGTAAATACAAGACCTTTCATGGTTCTTGCGAGTGTAAACAAGCAGGTCTCCTCTGCATAGCTGTTGTGTGGTAAATGTGAAAGCCTATCACGTTATAACTCACCTGATGTGGACATTAAAGACAACTAGGCCTATACCGGCTGAGTTGGTTGATAAAAAGAGATAATCATTTTTAGTAGTTGAAACATTAAGTATTTTTATTGTAAATGTTATTATTTTACTTTAAATGCTATAGTAAATATTGAAATTCACACTTTTCTTGCATCTTTTGTGACTTAGAATTTGGATAGGATATATAAAAATGCGTTGTCTGTGTTTGCACTGCTTCTTTTGCATTAGGAGTTAATTAAATTGGGGCTCACATGATTACGTGTTCATTATGTTCAAAAATGAAATCCCGCTTATTAATTATTGTAGAATTATCTAAAAAAAAAAAAAAAAAAAAAAAAAAAAACTACGTATCTTAACATAGAATAGAAACAAAAATTAAAACTAAAACGTGTTTCAAGAAATATTTTGTAAGTTTTACAGATATAACTAGCAATTTAATTAGATCTTGCCGTTTTATATTTAAAAAAGTTTAACGAAAATTGATTTAAATATTTTTAACTTGCGATTAACTCAGAAACCAATTTGGAAACAAAAATATTACTCTACAGTAAAGTTAGTGTTTTTAAATGTTCTTAAATTTTTACTTGAACTTTTTTCTAATTTTAACGGTTTTTGAAATATAGCCAAAAAAGTGAACATCAGCCAACATTTTCCAATATTGCGGCCAAAGCACAGGAACCCACAAGTGTTGATTTTTGATATGTCGTTACTAGGTTTTAGTGTTATGCTTGTGCCAAATATTCCCTTTAAGGGAATTTTTTCCAGGTAAGGCTCTATATTTGACTTAATATTACTGGCATTATAGTCAGTAGTGTGCTTTGTTTTCAAGAAAAAATATTTTAAACGGTTGTTAGAAAACTAAGGGCTCGAAACTACAAAAACAAAATCAATAAAAATTGACAGATTTTGTTTGTATAGTTGCCATAATAATATCCTGAGCTAATATAACAATTGTTTTACAAAAATACACGCGTTTTGATTTGAATATAATTTTAACGTTCTTAAACCTCTGCATGAGACTATTCGGAAAACGTTTGTTAAAGTTCGAACTGGCTAAAATTTAAATTTTTTTTCCGAGGCTCTGAGAAAGACAGTTTTTTTTTATTTCGATGATGGTGTTCTTTCTCGCTCTCCGTCACCCATACCTTAAACGTAATTTAGATTAATTATTTTAAAAAAGTATTTTGTTTTTAATGCCACATTACCCCCCTCCCCACCCCCTACCCTAGATTAACAGTGAAATTTCCAGTTTGCAACAATTCTCGTTATTATTTAATGTCTTTGATTTTGCAGTCGATTTTAGTAGTATTCATTTTGCTAACCGTTTTAGAACGCGGAGAGAGTTGTTTCACTGGCGAAACACCGGATTCGAATTCGAGATGACACGGGTTCAATTTCCCATGGTTTTCCACGGGATCGCGGTGGCCGAATGGTCAGACCATTCGCCTCCCACCAAGGCGATCCGGGTTCCATTCTCGGCGGGGTCGGTCCCCGGATTTTCACATGTGGGAATCGTGCCGGACGATGCCGTTGGTCGGTGGGTTTTCTCGGGGATCTCCCGTTCTCCCCGGCCTAACATTCCGGTACTGATTCATACTCACCTCATGTCACCCCTCAGCGGCGCTAAAGACCTCGATGTTAAGCGCTGACTGAAAATATCTCACTCACTCTATGGTTTCCCGAAATCACTCCATGAGATCTGGCACGGTTAATCTTTAAGGACTTCTTCAGTAGCTGTTCCTGATTCTCCGATGAAATCGTTTCGTTTCAAATAGTATGGGTTAGCGTAGTGGTTAGATCACTCGTCACCAACTACAGTGTGATGCGATCCCCGGCGGGGCTGGTCACTGTATTTTTCGCATGTGGGAATCGTGTCTGACGATGCCGTTGGTCGGTGGGTTTTCTCGGGGATCTTCCCCTTCATTCAAGTGCTTCTCCATTGTAGGGCCAAGGGACAAGCAGATGCCTACTGACGCCCAGTAGCAAGTCTGCATCCAGGACGCGTTGCCCTGAACCTTGCGTACCCTTCCCACACGATATTATGGTTATTTGTCTCTAACGGTCTCGCTACCAACATTTTTTGTAACTGTAACAAATAATATTATTTTTAATACATGGATTTTTTATTTGCTACCCTAAATACGGTGTAATTTTCCTTACTTGAACAGATGTTAGAATATTTATTACAAATTATGTAGACTATGACAATAACTGTCGAGGTAAATTTACAGCACAATTGAAAAAAAAACTGTAACATGAAGTTTTTACGGTCAGTCGCTGAAACGGAAGAATAAAAAGCTATATTTCTGTTCAGAGAACGCAGGTTACGAGTGTGCATGTTGCACTTGGCAGCTAATTTAATTTTTCTTTTATGTGGCTGTCGTGAATTTATTATAACGGTAACGACTCAACAAGCGGACAGGGAAAAAAAATGTGCGGAGTAGCTGCTACAGTTACTTTGAAAATTTACTGACATGAAGTTGCATCGTATGCACTGAAGAATGCTGTTTTATTTATTTTTCCAACTCCCTTGTTAGTGTTGGATTCTGTTGTACTTCTGCATGAAATTCCATATTAAAATTTTTTCACAACATTTTTATTTTGTCTTGCTGTGTCTTACAAACTATTATTTTCTTGTTGTATGCATAGATATAATACATACATAGACTATTTGCACAACACAGAGCTTCACACAACAAATTTCACATTATTCCACACAGAACAACAACAATTTGTATCAGGACCCCATTATAAGGGAATACAGCTCATCAACAAACTACCTAAAGCAGTCAGAGAATACAATGATTTTTTTACAAAGAACTTAAAACTCTTTTTTTTTAACAGGAAAAGCATTTTATTCTGTGGAATAATATTTTCAAAGTTAAATTGGCGTAAGTAATTTAACTGATTCTCCAGCTCCAATTCAAATTAAGCAATTGTATATTATATTTCCTTTTATGTTTCACTATGTATAACACTTGTATTATAGATCATATTTTTCCTTGTTTGTTTTACTATGTCTAACACTTGTTTGTATTACATGCATAACTATAAACACTTGTATGTCTTCTTTGTATATATAAATAAGTATTTCCATAATTTGTTTAAGTGACTGGTAGAATAAATTCATATTTTATAGTAGAAAGATATAGTATTTATATATTTTTCTGCAATTCTCCAAAATGCAATTCATGTGTGTATTGCAAATGTAAATACTTGTGTATCGTATACTGTGATATTCTCGCTGCATTTGTATTATAAAAAATTGTGTTTTTTGTCTACGTATGTACCTTTGACAAATTCTCCTCACTGTAAAATGGGAAATTGGATGCTACATAAATAAATAAAAAATTAAAGTTGATACTTCCTCGATGACAATTATATAATATTACGTTCAGTTTTTTTTTCTTAACAGTTACGATGCAGTCAAAATAAGAGAGCTTGAAATCAAATATTTCTACATTCAACATTGGACCACACCATTTTTATTTTAGTTTTTAAACTATATCATCGATGAAAAAATAAAAAATAAACACGTATTCCGGAAACTTCAAAATACGTGAGTATACTGAGCGTCACATAGTTTTACATTTGTAAATGGCAAATTTTTTTTAGACATACGCTACTAATTATATGTCTTCTGCCACCTCAGGCACTTAATTCGATGTTGTTATATATGAGATTTATTGCATATATAAAAATATAAATATTAATTGAAGAAGTATACTCCGTCCTCGATTCGCTCAAGGACTTAATATCATCACGACGATTACTATAATTTTGAACCAAAATACTTCGAATTGCTTATGCATTGATTAAGCATTTGAGAAATGAAATAAAGACTATTTGAACTATTCTACGAAGAAATCTAGTTTATCGATTCGGTACTACCATGTTGTCTTGCTAGTAGATCTTAATTGCTTTAACTCTCTACGATAAAATACACCAACGAACATATTTATGATATTTTTTGTAAATATTACAGTTGTTCGTAAACATGTGTGTACATTATAAACCAAATAAAAAGAAAAAAATATATTTTCAATCAATTATTTAATGTTTTCTAAAGTCCATGCACAGTTCATCTTTTTTTTATATATACTCCACAAAATGCACAATAATATAACCAGAGCATTATAATCTGGAAAACTCTTTTTATCTTCAGGAACTAGAATAAACTACTTGATATACATGCGTTTTGCGGTAGAAATGTCGTTAACATTGAAATTTCAGAAATTATTTTGTAAAACCAAACTTTACTGAACAAAGTTATCGTACAGTAAAGTTTTAGCATTTTGGTGTGCGATAAAAATACTTAACAATTTTTTGTTATACATTTATTTGTGGAATCGTAACATATTACAATCAACCCACTAAATCAATGCGAGAGTTATGGAGTAGTCATTGCTTGAAAATTAATTAAACGAACCGTAACGGACCTGAAATTTTAAATACCAGTGAACCAACCAGCTAGCCACAAAAATTTGCAATTTCATAGTATATAATACATAGTAAGTTACATAGTTACTATATATGCAGGACACCGAAAGAAAAGTTTCAGATACAATTTCCCAACATTTGTGGCAAGAACAATACACGAACATATGAGTGAAAATTAACAAACACGTGTGCAATAAATTTACCTTATAATAGTACGCAAAAATTCCTAATGCCTAAAACGGTACTTGAGCGAATTTTTATTGCTATTATACAGATCACACAGAGCCAAGAAAATTATTTTAAAATTTCCTGGAATTTTTGGTAGCTGTGAGAACCTAATCACTGTATCTTGGTTCTGAAACGCTATACCTAGCATCATCGACCAGCGAGGATTGACAAAGAACGTTACATCTTTAAAGTGTGTCGAACTTTCTACTAATATTTTATTTGAGAGGTACGCTGAAAGTTCTACGTGTGTCGCATGATAACGTTCCCTTACACATTCGTTGTCAAATTCTCTTAGTCGTTCATGTTAGTTGTACTGTACAGAGGAGTGAAGAATCAACCACATCGTTTTAAGTTAAGGAAACATCCCAGCAATCGCCTGGAACGATTTCGAGAAACCATTGAAAAACCGAAATCATGATGGCCGGAGCCTGCAATCGAACCAGAATGCGAGTCCAAAATGTTTTATCGCTGCATCACCTCTCTCGGTAGAGGCATTTAAAAAAGGGAGGGAAACATTTGTTATATCTGACAACATTGCTTTTTAGTAGCGAAGCAGCTGTAACGAAAGTTCCAATAACCAACAGCACTATAACTTCCGTTTTCTACCTAATACAGTGATTTAAGCTACGTTTAACTGTCGCTGCTATTTAAAGTAGTTCGAACATGCCTAATATATTAGCAATTTGGGTATCCTATGCCGTAGCCTAATTCACCACCTCTTCCGTATGTGAAAATGCCGCTATGTAAGCCATTATAAAGAGTAGTTTTGTCACTTAAATTATAGTAAGCATCTTGAGCGTGACGTATGTTGTTCAGTAGGACCTAAGAATACAACTGTGAAGAATAATTGTTATTACTTTTGGAGAATTGTCAGTGCTTATGATTTCATGATGGACGGTTCATGAAAGGGGCATATGCGTTCCACTCCTTAGTAATGTAAATTAATTTAGAATCCAGCCTCCTACCAAGGCGATCTGGGTTCGATTCCCGACGGTGTCGGAGCCCGGATTTTCGTATGTGGGAATTGTGCCTGACGATGACGTTGGTTGGCGAGTTTCCTCGAGGATCTTCCGTTTCCCCCGATCTCTCATTCTGACTGATCCATATTCACCTCATGTAACCCCTTACCAGCGCTTAAGACCTCGATGTTGAACGCTGACCAAAATCTCTCAGTCTTAAATGCCGTAATCAATGTACCAACTCAGCTCACAGCGCAAGCAAAATGGAGGAGAAGATAGTAGCAAAGTCTGGAGAGAGTTGTCTCTTTTCGGCCCGCTCCTAGCGCTTACCCTTCTACTTGCCAGCATCTAATTACTTGGGCCCGATGTGATGCCTTGGTATCTGGGGGCGGTGTCAGGAGCGGCGTAGCTAAACAAACGAGTAACAACACCGCTCCCACTCGCACGCAACAAAGAAACACCTTAGCATACAGACAGAGAGAGAGAGTATGAAATTACTAAGTACCGAAGAGCCCACCTACCTGTTCGATGAGCTTGCTTATCAACCCGCTCTTTTATCGGTGTACTTCACTCAGCTACACGGAACTTGGAGGTACACTGCGTACACAGGGAGTTCATCACGGGAAAAGGCACAAATAAGAAACAGATGGATAGGCGATTGTTCTTTTTAAAAACAGAACGGGTAGTATTTATTTTAAAGAAAAACATTCTCTAACATGTACTTTACTTTGAGTTACGTGGAGGAGCAAAGTGGCCATGTTATATACTTACGTACACAGAAAAAAAAATGTGTATGATATTGTGCAGTTTAATGACAGCTTTAAATATGCGCGTGGCAAACTCGCAGATTTATTTTAATTAGTCGGCGCCCAACGTAAATTAACACTTCACTATTTATTTATGCCGGCGATAATTCCGTCCGCTGGTCTTTACTAAATTTACAAGCCTCATCTGTAAACAGCTATGCCTTGAGAAAAAGGGGCTGCGGTGGAATATAGGGGTTAAATTAATTGCCTACCACCACAGCGATCCAGGTTTGATTTCCGATTGGGTCACTCCGGGTTGTCTCAAGTGGGTAACGCGGTATTTGTTGTATTCTATGTTGCGCATCACCTATGAGAAAGAACAAAACTGTATGCTGAGGATGACTATATGTTTTGTGTTTCGTCTTTGGTGGACTCAACCAAAAATTGGAAGAGAATAGAAACAGAGATTAGAGAAACACACAGATGGAGCATAACGCATGCCTTACGGCCAGGGGTACGAAGCGTTGAGACGGAAGGGGTATGAGTCCATCCGCCATATTGGTACATGAAATGTGTTGTTTATTACCATAGCAACGTGTGCAATGCGGCTGTGGGTTGTCCAACCATAACCTCGTCTCTCAATACATCTACAGTAACAGCTGATTGCACTCCGCCATATTGCAACCTGAATAAACAAAGTCAGCTTGGCCTCGGTATAGGCTGCTAATGTTCCACCTGTACTTTTCTCTCATCTCTGAATAGAAATATGTATATGTTCGTAGAACAGAGCGTTCGTATATGTTCAGGGGAAGTATTTTGAAGATAAAAGTGTGATAAGTTTGGCGAACATTACTTTTTTAAAATAATAGTATTTTCTCCACACTTGAATACCAGCATGGTTCTTCACTCACCTATGTCTTTCTTACCCAACATTCAAGACCTCGGTGCAGTTACGTGGACCCCTTGGTGGCACTGGCAGAATCTCTGCACTCTTTACTCGTGTCAGAAGTTCATCATTAAATTACGACAACAATGAAGATATTACAATACTTGGATGGTTATTTTATCAACGTACAGCAATTTTTGAGTGAATCACTGGTTATAGCGTTAATATATTCAGAATTCACCATCCCAAATGAACATATAAACTATTTCCAGCAAAATAGATTTACGGAATTGATTACATATTATTACGACGCTATAAAAAATATATTATTTTAAACTATTAAATGGTAACTAAGCAGTATATAAAAATGTCTCATACTGTTCAGGGAAATAAATCGCTGGGAGCAAATAAAAAACTTGAATAACTTTTTAAGCTCCCCAAAGAAAAAGAAGAAGAAAAAAAATCGGCTTTCGAAATATTTGGTGACAGAATGTGTAGTTGTTACATTTAACGCACTTTGAAACTAGATACTATACGCAGCTGTCGTGAGTCTTAGCGTGTTTCAGTTCCAAATTTTAAAATTCCTAAGGAAATGTGAAATAAAATTCTAGGGTCGTGTGGCTACAGCACGTAAACAGTTCCATAAATTGTGTCTGCTGTGTTTCTTTTTATATGCAGACTATCTTCGTCGTATCTTTTCAAGTTTTCTGCGCATCCGCCCAACATATTTTCTGTGAAATTGTAGGGAAAAGAGTGCTAAGAAAATGCAGGATAGTAAAATATTCTATATCGCGTACTAAGCTTATGTTTTTTTTAGCTGCGTTGGAGATTTATTCTCATCTGAAGTTGCCGCAAATGTTGCAGCTGTCATCTTAGAGGGAAAAAGAATAAAAGAGAAAATCAGGGTATACATGTATGAAAACTAAGCAGTCAGGATTAACAAACGTTCCTCGCAACAAAGTAGGGCATAAACTTTGACAAGTTCAGCAAAATAGCCAATATTATAGTAATTACAGACTAATAGTAGCAAGAGAAGGTATAGAGATCTGGAACCATCCTAACAATTTATTGTAATGGAAGACTGATTTACATTAAATAAATTAAGTGCACATATCTTCATGAACTAAAAACACAGTGAACAGAGGACAGCGATAAGAGACTCATTAATAGAGAGGATGATTTATCGTGGAAAGACTTGAATCCTTTGCTAATTTTTAACGTATCGCCCAGCAAGTCAGAATGTTTGATCCTGCTACAGGTTGCCATGTGTACTTGAGTACACTGGCCATTTGAATGGGCTATTGAGTTATCTGTAGGGCCCGGTAGTTTTCGCGAAAAGATTTTTGCCCCACTTTGTTTCAGTGTCTTACGTGCACTTATGCAATTCTGCTTCATTTTCAGTGATTTGATATTTTAACTCTCCCGTGTCTAAGAGTTCCTGAGTGTCGCGGTGGCCGAGTGGTCAGACCATTCGCCTCCCACCAAGGCGATCCGGGTTCAATTCCCAGCGGTGTCGGTTCCCGGATTTTCGCATGTGGGAATCGTGCCGGATTATGCCGCTGGACGGTGGGTTTTCTCGGGGATCTCCCGTTTCGCCCGCACCTTCATTCCGGCGCTGCTTCATATTCACCTCATGTCATTCCTCGCCAGCGCTGAAGACCTCGATGTTAAGCGCTGACCAAAATCTCTAACTCACTCTAAGGATTCTACCTGCAATTTGCAGTGTCCTTATTATGATTCGTGCAGATAAACGAGAGACGTCACTTCATAAATGCACACTACCAATAATCATGAAGCAGAACTGCAGATATGCACGTAGGACACTGAAACAAACTGGGGCAAAATTATTTTCGCGAAAAGTTCATGGCACTAGCACCAGTATATATATGTATATATATATATATATATATATATATATATATATATATATATATATATATGTGTGTGTGTGTGTGTGTGTGTGTGTGTGTGTGTGACTGGTATGTAGTAAACTAAGCTGTGTCATGAACTGTTCCAACCAATCATATGAGCTGAATCAAGACACGTTTTAAAGAGTATGTTGATACAAAAATTTTCTGTAATATTCCACCTTCCCTACTCATGCTACTACTCCAAATTTGTTAGGCTCGCCTGCCTATCGCAGGTTGGCTTGCTTCTAATCGGTAGGAACCCCTATTTTTCGCGAAAAAAAAAGTTTGCCTCACTTTGTTTTGGTGCCTTACGTGCACATCTGCAGTTCTGCTTCGTGGTCAGTGATTGGATATTTTAACTCTCGCGAACCTAGGGATTCTACCGGCAAATCACAGACGTGTATTGTTGCAGGAATTTTGTTGTAATTGGCTAAGTCAAATGAGACACGGCTCGTCACAAAGACACGCTGCCAATAATCATGAAGAAGAATTTTGGATGTGCATGTAAGGCATTGAAACAAACTTGGGCAAAATTCTTTTCGTGACAAACAGGGTGTCCCTACCGATTAGAAGCAAGCCAACCTGTGATAGGCCGGCGAGCCTAACAAATTAGTAAGCTACCAGCCAGAGAGCAAAGGATATAAAACCCTTAATGTATTTTCCTGAATGAATCAAGTCAGCGCAAAATCCAAGCAAAATAGAACAGAACGATAGTCCCACCTACTCTCTACTTGAAACTTTCACAACTCCACTAATGCATAAACCTGGACCTTCCATTTTTTCCACTGGCCTCATGTTTCAACGCCGCGTGCAACTGCTGAGTGGTTATACTCATTTATATCGAGAGGGTTTTCACGGCGTCTGTACCGGTTTTTTTCCTCTCCCTTCTTAATCATATGTTTAACTATAGATACACTTACGGAGGTAAGCATGGCTCCAATTAAAGGCAATGGTGCAAAACCAATTTTCATTTACAGTAATATTTTCCCCCACAACATGCATTCCTGAAGGCATATGAACATGTTTGATAGTTCATGCTCTAAATGTTAGTGTACTACAGCTATTTACATTGTTAGATAATAAGAAATGACGTCCATATTATCTGTAGTAGGCTTAACATATAGAGCAGTATTCTTCAACCTTTTTTAAATAAAGGGCCAATTATTTCCAAATAGAAATTTCTCGGCCGCATAAAACAAATTCCGTGGATGTGATGTGAATCATTACAGATTTTTTTTAAAACGTTTCCTTTTTGTAGACACTTATAACGCAACACGTTTTAATCGGCAACTTGGACATTGAGCTACTTTATTATTTTTATTAATGGATACTGTGAAGGACATACAGCACCGTTATGTCGCACATCGACACTATGATGCTAGGAAAAAAATGTCTAGTCTTGTTAAGAGAACTAAAAATTCGACGTGACATTTTTCTCGAAAAAAAAAAAAATGTAAATAAACATATCTGAGCTTAGCTGGGATCAAGAAAATATTGGGAAATATTGCTTAGTGAAAAATTGTTTGCGGGCCGCAAGAAGCCAGCCGGCAGGCCGCGGGTTTAAGACCACTTATTTAGAGCATGCAATGTCAGAAATGTTGATAGGCCTTCACGAATACTGTACATGTGGGGAAAAAAATACTGTAAATTAAAGATGCACCATTGGTAGAGACACCAAAATTCGCATTATCATTTGGTAGCAGACTAAACTTCACTTTCCCATACATAACATAGCATAATCTGCTATTCAATAGGCCTCTAACTTTTATGTGTTGTCGTATACGTGCGTTACGTCTTTACAGATACTGTCCTCTCTACCGTGTAAGCATGCTCCGCGGCAAGTCGCGACAATATCGGCCAGCGGGAGACGTCGAACAAGCCTATAGTCTCTTGGAGTCTAGTCAGTTGTCAGTAAATAACGCGAATTTTGCATGTCTCTAGCCATTGGTTTTAAGGCCAGGACTACCCAGTCGCTCCCTACCGCGGTTTGTGCTTTCTTGCATGACTCCCTCCTTTGTAGGCGTATAGGTCTAAGATGATTTTACGTCCTACTTCTCTCACGTATCTCCACCATAACGCAGCAGATTAGGGTGAGGACTAATTACTACCGTGGAATCCTGCGATCTATAATAAAAATAACAGGCATCACGTCTGATCACGAGTTAATAATGTTAACCAGAGTTGTGTTAAATCACATTAATTAAGAAAGAATGAAATCGTAATGGTATACTTAGGGTAAGATAAAAAATATCGACATAAACACACAGACACAAAACAGATATAATTATTACTATCCAGAGAAAAATAAATGCGAAATGATTTAGAGCAATTCATGCATAGAGCGGCACTGACAGGTGAGAGGATGAGGTGAAAATTCTCACATAGGGAAAGAACATAAAAACAGGAAAATACATTAAGGGATCAAGTAAACATATAAGCATGCTAAAAAAACTTTGTGAACGAAATGTATCAGATAAAGAAGAAAGGGCAAAAACCGAAGAGTACGAAAAAAGCACAAAGTAATATTTCGGGGATAAAAAGAAAGTAATAAATAAAATCAGCCGCATGATGCTGGAAAAACAGAAGTACTGAATGGAGAAAAGAGTATTATATTCAACCTCAGTGGAGCACGGCTATTATAATGAGAATGAATGTAAACTTGAATTATTTATCTTGAAAGAAATTTTAAGGTTCAAAGTTGCTTTAAATAATTAAAGAAATACCAAAACAACTCTTACTTGCAAAATAATGTAAAGCTGTTTCAAAGATCTTCATACAGCCGAGAATTAATTTCCAGACTGGCTTTTCTTATAAATTTTCTTTTGATCAGTCTTTATTAAATAAAACTGTCGGTAAAGAGTGCAGAAAAGAATTTCATTTTGAAGGCAGTTGCGTGAGAATATTTGCTTCATCTATGCTACGTTATTAGGTTCTAAGATAAGTTGTAGTTATCATAATACGCTTTGTATTCTACCACGTTTTTATTAACTCTCTTTCTTGTCTTCTTTACGTATATTCGATAATAATGAGCGTTTCGGTAATTATGAGTTACAGGCTTAAAACTTTATAAAAATAGCTCAAAACTGGATGATCAAGCAGCATAAAAATAAAAATAACTAAACAATAATTATTAAAAAAAAAAAAAAAACATGTTTAAGTCTCTTCCCGATGACTTGGAAATCTGAAACTTTAAACTTAGCTCAGAACTGGATTACCATGCAATGTGAGAGGAAAATATATGTGATAAATGTGTATTTGAATTTTAAAAAAATTTAATAGTAGTCTATATTTCACATGACTACAAATCAGAAGATAATTGTTTAAATAAAAACGTTCAGTACATCACGTTTTTAAAACGGAATAAAGATAATAAAACATTTCTCTTATGAGACTACGAGTAAGACTAAAAACAATAAACGTGTGGCGCATGCAGTAGATAAAAGTAAGGAGTGTATATAGTAGCTGCCGTTGAGAAAACTCACACAACAATTCATATTATTTGCAGTGCAATTTTAATTTCAGTCTAGGTGAAATATTTGCACACAAATTATTTGTTGTATGTGCCGCACATTTTTAGCTTTACATGTTACAAGTATTTTCATAGGAGAAATAATTTTATTCTTTCAATTCCGTTTTAAAAACGTGATATATATAAAATTTAAACAATTATTGCACCACTTCCTTCATTCTTTTGATAATCTCAACGTTCATGTTTGGGTACGATATTAGTTAATACCAACCGAAATGGCTTACCTATGAACAGTGGCGACTCGAGGGTTGTTTGCCAGGGAGGGCACAAGTTGCCGAGAACTGTACACTCATGTGAACGCACCGCCGTATACCAGTGACCATGAAATATTTACTGGCTACTTATTGTGTTGTGGCCAGTCAGCAATAAGCAGCACCTACAGACTGCATGTCGGCGCACAACTCTTATATAGTTATCTGCAACTTGTGTCCTACCTGGCAACAACATACGAACAATCACTGTTTATGAAGACAGTTAGTAACCAGATGCGAAAATGAAATTGTCTGACGAGGCAGAGATTTCAAGCTTCTGTCTTATACGTTTGAGCAGCGTCGCGCGGATACGTTTTTAACATGTTCTGTTGTTTTGGTTTATGAATGTGTTGACTACAGCCAACTCGGCTTGTATTCTCCCTTTTTTCGCATTTCGTTGTTTGATTTTCTTAGTCTCTTTCTAAGATTTCTGGGACGACATAACATTGCAATGGCGTATGTCCACAATAATACAGTATGTCAGGTACACACTACTCTTTTAAAAGGACAGGAGATTAAAAATTATGTATACGGTTAAGTGTGTGTGTATGTTATGTTTAAAGATAAACACATCATTATTGAGGTTTCTTGGGGAAAATGCCTAAGAATGCGTTGAGTAGCGACCCCATAAAATAGATTCAATTGAAGATGAATTTCGTACTGTATAAACTAAACGAAAGTAGAATTTTATATTTTAAACGGTTTTCATCCAACTTCACCCCCTTTTCTAGGGAGAAATAGAACAAAATTTTCAGTAGACATTTTTTTTATTAAGGAACTTCGTTTTTAGTTCTACCTTGCACCCATGATTTGTTTTCCAGTTCCTTTTTTGTCTGGTTTCGCGGGCAACGGTTGACGAGTGGCTGCCCTCCAAAGGAGAGAAGGAAGTTGTAAGTTGGTTTGGGGTGGTGGGAGGAAGGAAACAACTGGATGGGGTCCAGGACGAGGGAGAGAACACAGTGGGGCGTGCGGGATCCTGGCGGCGCCGGTCGACTCGTAATTCTTGCCGGGGGCAGAGTTCCGGCCAGGGCGACGCGAGAACTGCGGGTGCCGGGGCTGTAGCACGCCCAGTCGCCCTGTAAGCGGATCTCGCTACTCCCCAGTGTTGCCACGACCTTTACGACGAAATATCGTTTGTCATTACTTAAAATTATCATTTTTTTTAGAGAAATGATGGTGCATTGTTAGCTTTTGTAAAATTTTGTTTAAGGCTTATCACAAAATATCTATATATTAAATTCAACTGTAAACACAGTAACTATTAGAATTAGATACAAATGAAATCAAATTGAATAACAACCGATATTACCTTTTGAAGGACTTTTAATCTCCGGTACTCTTGCAATTTTCTCCAATAATGCTACTGCACACATAGGCTATGTGAAGCTTATACTATGCGACGGCAGATGTGAGTAGCAACGTAATATATTGCTATGTGTCTCTCGACTTTACTGTAAAAACATTGCGGCGTCTAAATTAGCCAAGAAGAAGAATAAATAAATAATAAAATAAATAAAAGGTAAAAAGAAAACTACTTTTCCTTTCCCTCTCCAAAGAATTAACAATAGTTTTCAATTTTTCGGGCAGAACGTGAAATTATGATACAATTAACCACTATCGTCTATGGTACAAATGAATTAACGTGCCGGACGATACCGTTGGTCAGCAGGTTTTCTTGGGGATCTCCCGTTTTCCCCGCCCTTTCATTCGGGTGCTGCTTCATACTATCCTCATGTCACCCCTCACCAGCGCTAAAGACCTCGATGTTAAGCGCTGACCAAACTCTCTCACTCACTCACAAATGAATGAAATAATAGGTACAAAACGATAATTATGGTACGACCTGGCAACACTGAACTGCCTCGGCCTTTATAGTTCTGGAGGTGGAGGTGTGTGTAAGGATTGGTTGCGGTACCTTCTCCCCTAGAGCTCTATTCACCCCCACATCACCCTCTTCACACTCCCGCCCCACCCTAGCGATGTATGCAACCCGAGAACTGGGTACAAACCGCCCACTGCAGCCACCGTGCGCGCCCTTCCCTTTCAGGAAAAAATACGGGACTATGTTTTTAAGGCGTATATATATTAATCTTAAGGAGGAAACAGTCACCGGAATTCTGGATTAATAGAATTTTGCCTTTAGCCTGCTACAAAGTGTCTGCATTGGCAAGCTAGAAGGTATAGTTTCGTACATTGTCTCCAGTTGGAATTGCTACTATTACTGATACCATTTCTATAATCACCCATAGAAAAAATTTAATACATGCTTCCTCGCGATGATTACAAGTTAAAAATTAACGATGGTAATGTGTGCGCTATAAATTCTGCACAGTTGGTTGTGACAAAAAATAAGATTTCAGGAAACTGTACTGGTATAAAGTAACAGAAACAGAATTGCACCGTTGGACTGATTAATCTGTGGTTCTAGCATGGTTGCGGCCGTCTAATCACAGGTTGAAAATATTTTTTGTAAACCCAGTCATAAAATACGTAATAAGAGAACTTCAAAAAGGAGAGATATGTTCCAAAGTTACACTCCTATATGCACATTTCTTGGATTCAAAATGAATTCTCTGGGTGGGTGACAGACTGAATAAAGTGTTTCCCCCCAAAACCACCAAACCTCCCTTACTGTTACCCAAGCAAAGTAGATCGTCCCATTTGGTGGCCAACCACTATAACGTAAGGAATTTGCATATGGACTCATCTACCTTACTATCTCTGGTTCACAGTGAATATTGAATTGTGTCTGGACCAGGGCTTGTTCGCAATATTCTTCAGAAGAGTGACTTGCTTCAGAACTACGCCTTTATTCTCCCAGATTACTTATGAGCCCTGTAATCAAGGCAGAAGTGGTCCAGATAAGAGAAACTCGATAATTGGGGGTTGATTTTGGTTGTACCAGTACAAGGTAGCAAGATGAATAATCGCAACGTATACATATGTTTGTACATTTGCATACCCACAAAGGCAAATCTCCTGGAAGCTGTCACCAAGCACTCATTTGTATAGTTCCTGACAGTATTTAAATATATCGTGTTTTTGCGAGGAATTCCATCAAATGTTTATTCATACAACGGAATCAATCTACACTGAGAAAAATGAACTGTTCCGTCAAACAAATAAATAAGGTTGATATTAATTTTGCTGAAACAAATAAATTATTTGAAGTCACTAGTGGAATTAATTTGTTTCAATAGTACAATTTTGTTGATAAAATTTATTTAAAACAAACATTCATTTGGTTGGTTATACTTAATTTTTATTTAGACGTTATACATAACAATACGTGTATTTGATTTTACCCAAAATATTTGTTTTGTTAAAAATACGAACTCTAGTTTGCTTACACAATTTCATTTATTTGCTTTTACTACCGTATTTACTTGAGTTAACCATACTTATGGCTTACTATAAAGTTTTGGTAAATTTAACCATGGCGAATATTAAAACATAAAAGATTTGGTTGGAAGCGACGAAATGTGTCCTTTCAGGAATTTGTTATTGTAATGGCAGTTAGTTGGTATTAACATGTTCGCATTTATACACACGAAGGTTTAGAAAAACTTATCTCTTTTTTTTTTTTTAAGTACGTCGTAGAGTTACGTTAGATTAAATGACTAAAGAGAACTACCACGGTTAAAAATATTTTGCAGAGTACACACGAGTCTAATTCAAGTTTCCATTTCATGCTACCCATGTTTTTTTCGCATATTCTGTGTATAATTTTGTAAAGGCTACGGAGAAGAAAACAGCTAGATTCAGCCAGATTAGCAGATGCACAATTTTTCCGAAATTATATGTCACAAGTGTGTGAATGTAAAAAAATTATTAAATTATTTTGTAAGTCGTGATGATATAGTGGTAGACAAGCAGAAGATTGTGGGTTCAAATCCATACTCATCTGTACTTTAACTTTTTTAATATGTGCATGTAAATATTATTTGCATAAACGTTGCTGTGTAAATAACCTTATTTTCGTGATCAGATAAAAAAAAAAATTAATGCCGTATAATTTAATGGTTGCTCGAATAAATGAAGTATGTTCGTTTTAACAATATCTGCGTTGTGTCACCAACCACGTCATTTGGTTAAAACAACAAAAATATTTCAAACAAATAGTTTGCTTGTGACAAGCGATACATTTGATTGCACGTATTGAAATAAACCATTTGGTTGTTTCAAACAAATTTTCTTATATTTTACAATATTTTTTTCTGAGTGTAATAGAAGTCAACGCATACCTGAAGAGTTGTACCGTTCTTTATCCCAAGAAGACAGCCCAACGAGGCGAAAAGTTCACTTCAACTCATACACAGGCTCACACTTTGGTGGCGTATGACAGGCAACCACCAATAGTGCCTAGCTATACCTGCTACGTGTGGCCAATCAGCTGCTTACAATGGAGTAATTGTAACGTATGTGTTGTTTGTACATATGTATGCAGTCGTGAACTCCCGTCTACTCTGAGACTGGGACTCTTACATTCATAAACAATAGTTGAGCACTGAGATTTTGCATTTATTTAACATCTTGCTGTCATTAACAGCGTTGTTAAACACAAGTTTATACGCTAAGTTTAAATAAGAAAATTTAAATATTTTTAATGTGAGAAATACTTCGACAGAGTCGTAAGATTAAGAAAGTACACTGTGTCCAAATATGGTTATGACTGCCCCAGTTAAAATTCCAATTATATATTTTTTTAAATATGTTTTAAAGTTCTCAACTTACAAGATATTTTGAAATTTGTCTGACATATATTTTACACTCGGACTGCACATTTATTCCAACAATAACCTTTAGATCCGCCAAACTATCGTATTTTGAGTGTTGAATCTTACTTGCATGGGAAGTACACCACAAAGTTTGTTTTATCGGAAAAATTCAGTTTTAATGGTTGCGTCAGTTTCATTTCTAAGCAATGTGTGTTATGTTTAGTTTATTTCTGAGGACAAGTTTATGGATTTGAGTGCGACCGTCTTTCCACGCCTACGTGGATGTTTGAAAATGTTTGTAGTGACTGAGAAGTGCCAGGTTATATTTCCTGGTCTAAGATTTTTATTTAATTAGAAAAGAGCAAAAAAGAATCTTTCTACCTTTCTCGCATTCTATAAATACGTTTTCCATTAAAGTAAGTTCGACTTGAGGAACTGACCCAGTGACATTTGCGGGTGTTGGAAATGCCGCAATAAAAAAAAATGGATGTCTAGCCCTCTGGCTTAAAATATTGGACGAAGTGATTTACGATTCCATCGGAAGGAAGGATACTGTAATGTATGTATATATAGTTATTACCTTGCGTTTGAAAGTCACAACAGAAGTCGTGGAAACATGTGACATTGCTGCGGATTTTTCTCTTTCGTGGATAAGTAGATTCTGAAACTGTCTTGTGTCATGTCACACAAAAGAGAATCATTACCTGCAAAATAGTTTTTCCTTCCTGTTCCGTTCTTTCTCAGAGTTTAAAGACAACTGGAGTTCTAAAGAAAACGTCATGCAATTAAATATATGAATATTTTGTTATATTTTAAACGATTTTTCACTATTATTGAACAGCAGGAGTAATGGAGAATTCATGGGAGAGTCTATGGGGGCCCGGAAATTACGCGAATTCATCTGAGAAAACGTTAGGATTTTAAAATCATGTAAACGTTAATTCCTTTTGCGATTGGGAAAAAATCGCGAACAGTTCCGGAGCCAAAAATTCCTCGTCACCACACTGCCGGCACTCGCTGCCCGTCATGTTACTCCCATGTAGCTCATTGCTGTCATCTCCACGTTGTCTCGCCGCTGTCTTCTTGTTGTCTTCTGCTCGTCTCTCTCACTCTCCGTGCACAGACTAAGCTCCAAACTAATACTGCCCGTTTAGCCACTGTGGGCGCTAGGTATTCTGCCGTGCTGTCGCATCTAGATCATTCTCCCAGCTCAGCAATGACGCGGGCCGATTCCGGAGGTCCTAGGAAAAAGCTTTCCTAACATCCCTTAAGCGTGCACTCCAAAGGCATCTAACGGTATTGGCTGATGTGTAGGCCTAAACCGGACAATTGACGCTAATCTGTCCGTAAAAAGAAGGTTAGAAAGGGGTGAGGAATTTTTGAACGTGAAAAAAAAAAAAAAACACTGGACATCAAGAAAAACATTTATTTTCACTTTTTTACACACAAAAATATGTTTTATGTTCAGTTGAAAAATTATGTCAATCAGCCCGAGACATTAAGTTTCAGTATAAATAATTTCATTTCAATAAGTTTTCGTTGGATGTATACTGTCGTAACTTGCGAATTTCGACTTTGTCGTACCGTTGAGGGAATACTAGTAAGTCAAAAACAAGTTTAAAAAATAAAAAACCCACTCACAGGATACTAAATACCAGTAGAATTGCTCACATTTACTAAAAAAAATTAGAAAGGAGCTGACGGTCTTCAAACGGCTGAACAGATTTCCTTGAATCATAGCTAAGAACCATCTCGATCAAGTCAGCTTTTTTGAAACAAAAAAACCTCATCAAAATCGGTCCATTCGTTTAGGAGGTACGGTGCCACAGACACACAGATACACAGACAGATACGTCAAACTTATAACACCCCTTTTTTTGAGTCAAGGGTAAAAAATTTCCGCAGGGAAATAATATAGTGAATAGTAAGGTCTGCGAAACTAACATTATTTAGTAGAAATATCAAATTACGAATATTTACACACTAGAGCGCCCTTGTGGGCGAGTTCGCGACAGCCTGTTATAGGTCGTTCGGAATAAAGTGAGCACTAAAGGTTAAACCTTCGAATAAAATCACTAACCGATACTGCATATAATTAAACATTAACTATAGTTACTTTTCTCCTTGTATGGTTGGCAGCGAACTGTCGAATATAGTTCCCTGTGTTTTCCTGTTTAAATACAGCAATACTAAAATAAAATCAATTGAAATCGACATATTATTTTTTATATAATTATTAAACTTTTTTTTGTCAAGTTGTATAGATTCCAGCCGACTTCATCATTTATCTTACACGCACAAACATCAAGTGACGAGTCCAGACACGTTAGACATTTCTCGTCGTTAGCCGTTACGCGCGGTAGGATACGAATAGGATGAAAATAGAAATTTAGCAGGGCTTTTTCGAGTGCTCACTGTATTCCGAACCACCCATAGGCGGATGTTCGCAAGAACGAGAGGCGCGCCCTAGGGGAAGCACCTTCGTCGCCTGCTTAGTGATAGCGTCGGCCGGTAACTCTGCGCCACCTCGGGAATAAACAACTTTGTTTACTGACGGGTCCGGCGGGCACTGGAGAGGGAGTAAGGGCGTCGTACCAACCCTTGGATAGAGGAGGGGTGCTTGTTGGAGGGGAAGCAGAGGTTGCACATAAAGACCCTTGCTGTGGGCGGTAACGAGGGCTGGTGTGTGTAGACTCGACTTCCATCAGGTCTTCCGCGAAAACACCATTCGTTATTTCTCCCTTTCCCCTTTCTGCCACAGCGTCCCTTTCACGCCTGCCGTGAAACGCGAATCGTGTAGAAACTTGGTTTCGAGCGGGGAGAGGGAGGAATAACTGGCACGAGAAAAGGTGATGTGCCCGGTAAGAGAGGGGGTTGGGAGGGTGTACGGATAAACACCACCCTCCCTTCTCCGGTGAGCACACACATTAACCGCTAATGGGACGCCAACTTTTTTTTTCTTTTTTTCACGTACGAACTTCGGTCGCCCGTCCGTCGTACTAAGGGATTAAAACGCGCGCGAATGAATCTCGCTGCCGCTATCGCCATCGCGCAGCAGTCTCGCTCGCTGATTAACGATCGGCGCGCGTCGTCGCCTAACTACGTCCCAGACCACGGACGTCGTCGTCTGCTGGTCGAGTGCACTACACTGCATCAGAGAGCTCGCGAGTTTCCGTGATATGACGCAGGCGCCTCATTTACCTGGTGTTACGGTCTCCCGTTGCAAACTTCTTCTGTGTTGTAAATGGGAACAGATGTCGTAAAACCGTGCCATAATTGTGCCAAAAATTATTTTGTACTACTGTTGACGTAATCGATTCCTCAAAATAAAAACACATATTGACTAATTATTTACTTAAAGAAAAGTGGATGCGGTGTCCGAATTTTCGCATGTGGAAATCGTGCCGGATAATGCCGCTAGTCAGCGGGTTTTCTCTGGGAGCTCCCGTTTCCCTCGCCTCTTCATTCCGGTGCTGCTCCGTACCCATCGCGTGTCACCCCTCACTAGCGCTAAAGACCTCGATATTAAGCACTGGCCAAAATTTATTTAATTCATTATTTTCTTAAAAGTGTCTAATTTCTGAAGTGTAATAGTACAAACAATTTCCTACACAAGTCTACAAGCTAAAGTACAAAATATTTCTACACTACATATCTATTTGATTTATATATGTTTGTCTGTATAACAAATTACTGCATTCGAATTCCATCAGTCACATACACGTAAACTGTCCTACCCATTCTCATAAAAAATTAATCATACTTCACCAATTACAGTATAACCTTCTCGCCAGTTCCATACACGAATGCGCCTTTTGCGGCACTTTTCCAACACTTCCGCCGCCGCACACTTCTCTCGCCGAATCTTCGCCGCCTAAATCGCTGAACTTCGAGCTGCCCTCTTGTCGTCGCCTCGTCGTTGGCATATTCTACCGGCTACTTTCCATGCACCGACTCAAGAGCGTTGAAGTAGTACAAAATCATTATTTTATATTTTCATGAAATACTATTAGTTTTGTAGACAATACTCGCTAGTACAGTTCCCTGTTACGAAATAATTTTATCTCCCATTGTTATCTCATAATGGTGCGTCAAACTTAAAATTTGCATATCACGCTGCCATATCTTGAATCTTTAAAATTATAATAATAATAATAATAATAATAATAATAATAATAATAATAATACACAAAAAAGAAAAAAGTGAATTCAGCAATTTTTCAAAATACAATATTTGTTCACTGTTATGTATTCTAATATAAGGTTACGTAGTCCATGTCATGTTATTTCACTGTGAATTATTTCGTTTAAGGCCATGATCTCTAGTTTCTATATTTTTAGCGATATTAATTTGTTTACGCCTAAACGATAGCAGATATAAAAAATCTCTCTAGCAATATTGTTTACAATCGTCTTCTCCATGTGGCTGATTTTTTCAAGGCAGTAAATACTGTGGTTTTACCTAACTATGCAACTGTCAAAATTCCTGTTAACTGACATTTAGTCGAAACCGTATAATTTCTTGCTTTGAAAAAAATAGCTACCGCTGCAAAAAAAAAACATTTTAAACAAAAGTGCCAGACAGATTTTTGATATCTGCTCTCGTTTAAGTTTAAAAAAATAATTATCGCAAAATAGTAGAAACTAAAGAGTCTTAAGTAAGTCGACTGCTTTTCACTATTTTCATGACAACGAATCATGTAAATCCGAGCTAAAATTGTTTCGTAGGAAGATTCCTCTACGAAACTAATAATACTATATAGTCTAAATCTCAATATATAAAATGAAGTGTCCGGACTGACACACTCACTCACTCACTCACTCATCAACGCACAGCCCAAACCGCTGGACATAGAACCATTAAATTTTGAGGGAAGCTTCCCCTTGGCCCGTAGGCACCCATTAAGAATGGATTTTTCGAAATTCGATAATAAAGGAGGTGAAAAGGGGTGAAATGTGTTTTCAAAAAATTTCTGATATCTCATTAACCGGGAAATCTATCATATATATTTTTAACTTTTTAATATTGCCCAAAGACATGTATATTGGCGAGTTTTTACATTTTGTGAGCTTCGAAAATTAAGGGGGTGAAAAGCCGTAAAGTGTGTTTTTCATTAATCCGTGATATCTTCTAAACCATTTGAAACAGTGAGGTATTTTTTTCTTTTAAATGTACTTTTAGAATTTTTCGAAATTCGTCCTTGAAAGCTCTTAAAAATATATAATGTGTTTTTAATTTATCCCACTTATCTCCTAAACCAGTAGAAATATTAAAATGATTTTTACTTTAAAATAAATCTTACGTAAATATTAAAATAATAATTTCGGAATTTTTCAAAATTGGTCCTTGAAAGCTGTTAAAAAATAAAATGTGTTTTCAAATAATTATCTGTCCCGTTTATATCCGTTGAGATATCGAGGTGATTTCTTGATAAGAAAGAAGCTTATATAAATATCTACTAATCGAATTCAGGATTTCATTAAATTTGAAAATTAAGGATGTGAAAAGCAGTAAAATGTTACGGTCTCCCGAAAAAAGACAATGACCATGGATAAATAATTCTACAGTTGTTTCTTTTTGCCAACCTACTCATAAATAAAACTTCTTTGTACTGTAGCCTGTACATACGATAGAATTATCACGGCATGCCTTTAAGCATTCACTCAGGTATTATATAAAGTTAGTGTTGTGGGAGGGGTGGGGTTACGGGTTCGTATCCCGTGCAAGACTTTGCGATGGGAATTACTATGACATCATATGAGCATATTGCACGCGCTTTTTACACTGAACTAAGACAATTTATAGTTCACTATTATTGAGTACGCTAGTTGTTAAATGCCTTCATCACATATTTTATCCAGAGTTACTGTTTACATTACATAATTTGACGCGGGCAAAGCCGCAGCCAGCCAGCTAGTATAATATATTGATATTGAACACACTTGAACACCGTAAAACACCAAGCAAACACTCCGACCACCCGGCCGCCGATTGATGTACTCGTAGTGGCGCAAATAAATCGACAAAATTGTTCACAACCTTAGTAGTAAACAGCGAAATGTTGGCAGGACTGCGAAGTAAATATTTTTTGTATTATTGCAAGAAAAATATTTCGCAACTGATTTCCTAAACACATTTTTAATGGGTTTACAACAATTATAACAAAATATGCAGGAAATTATCAGAAATATGCAAACTTTTTTGTATACTTACAAGAAAGTTTTATATATTTGCCGCGAATTTTTTGTACATGTTAAAACAGTTGTTTAAATGGATACAGAATTTTTTGGCAACCAGTTTCCAAGGTTTTTTTTTTTTTTTTTTTTGTTGGAGTATAACATATTTTGTAAAATGCGACAGGCCGCGGAAAGGCATTTTGTTTCCCGCAAAATACTCTGCTCATTAAAACGTATTCAGTAGTTCTAATAGGGTTTTAGAAAATTTAAGCCACTGACCTGCAACATTGTTGTTGTAGTGCCTAGATTGATGTCTTGAATTAGCACAGAATATTTGGGAATACCGAAGTAATCTATACTATGGAACGGCAAACTCTAGACACACGCGCCAGCAAAACTGCTTCGCTGGCCAGCAACGTGGTGGAAAGACTTACCGCCAATCAGCGCAAGGCGACTGCCCTGCTAGCCGACAACCAGCCCAATAGGAAACCTGCCGTTAAGTGCAGGAGCCAAACAGATACGGGGCTGGAATTAACAGCCTCGGGCAGCCAATAAGCGGCGCAATTTTCCGGAATCAAATGAGCCGCCACGTCATTTCACGTCTGTATTACTATTTAGGCCGCGCTACGTTACTGCTGAAATCACTGACATTATTGAGATTTTGTCAGCAGTAGTTGGACAGTTTCAGTGGTCAGTGGAAATAGTCTTTGTCTCAGTGAGAAAAGTTTCGGAACGATCGGCAATACTGCAATACAAGAGTTTGTAAATATAAGCAATACAGTGAATCAACAGCTGTAAAAGAACCAATTTCAATTGATTAAATCGTATTATATCCGGACACGCGGGTAGTTTACGAGAGCATGGTCGTTCTAACCTCTTCTATTAATAAGTACGCATACTTATACACATACATACAGTAATATTGACACTGTATTACTTTAGTTAGATTTTTGGGCATGCGGCAGAAACACAAAACTCCTGTAATTACATCATCCAACCTTCGTAACATCCATAAGTTCTTCACTCATTTGTGAAACTCCCGCCATCACTTAGTTCACTGACAATATACAACCTCTGCAGCTCCAGTACTCTCAGTACTCGTCTAGCCTCGCACAGGGTGCTCACACACAAGGCCACGAAAACAACTTGTAGTTATATCAGCAGTTTCGGAACTGCTGCTGACGTTGCTGAAATTACTGAATTAGTGAAATCAGCAGTAACGGAACGCGGCCTATGCTGTGATATTAGTTTACAAACTTCTTCTAGTAACAGTACAAATTGTTTGTACAATGTGCTCACTTTATCCCGTCTATGACCGCCGCGCGCAGGTGCAGTGTACTCCCCAGATACCAGCCAGCTGACGTCACAGGGAGAAACAAGCGCCAAGAGTGGCCCTGGAGGAGGGGTAAGAGAAATGGTGTACGGCTCAGTTTTTTTGGGGCCCGTGACGGGAAATCGGCATATTTTGTGATTGTGACTGTTCTCATTGTTCCACCACTGCGTATCCATTGCCCACTAAATGCGGCGATCGATTATCAGGGCAGCCCAACCCTCCAAAAGTAACATATTTGATCAATTTGGGATGAGGTTTATTTGGCTGGACAGCAAGCTTTCATTACGATGAAAATATGTAAACAGTAAAATCGCGTTACAATGACAGGGATATCACTTCAAATAGGTGCAAACAAATGATATTAGCTTCGGTCGTGTTCCAGCTGTCATGTAATTTAGCTAATATTTAATCAGCGCGATTCGATTGAGTCACTAATGAACGTTTCGTATTTAGAAAAATACGTAAGGACTGAAAGCTTATACTAATTACCAAAACTCTCATTATTTTATTGAAGGCCCTAAAAAATTGACTTAGTCGAACTATAAAAGCCAATGGGGCGATGGCTTTAAATTTTCAGTTACAAAGTAAGCGATGTAATCTCAGTTTATTAAAGTTGAATACATCAAAAGATGGGGTAGTTATTCGTATTATTTTCGCATGTGGGAAACATGGGAGACTGTGCCCCGCCCTTTGCACTCCATCGTTTTTCCAAAGCAAGGGGGGGGGGGGAGTGGCAGAAGGGTCAGACCATTCGACTCCCACCATGGCGATATAGGTTCGTTTCCCGGCGGGGTCGGTCACCGGATTTTCGCATGTGTGAATTGTATTGGACGATGTTGTTGGTCGGCGTGTTTTCTCAGGGATCTCCCATTTCCTCCTCCCATTCATTCCGGTGTTGCTCCATACTCGTCTCATGTCACCGCTCACCAACGCTAAAGACCTAGATGTTGAGCGCTGACCAGAATCTCTATAGCAGTGCCTCTCTTCATGTTAGTATCTTATATTTAAGGGAGTAGCAGACGCCTGCGTGATTTCAGTCATAAGACAGTCTGCTATCAGTGATTCCTGACGTCGGGTACCTTCCCTGCGCGATATTTACTTATTTATTTTTAACAAGATATGTATCTCGGGACACGAATAACTCAAAATAAAATTAACTCAGTTCGACTCCGTTTGAATTTAAAGATCTCTTGTTTTACATTGACAGTTGACACGCTGAATTTGCACAGCATGTATCAAGTTTGGATGATATGATATTAAGGTGACCGCCTCAGTTGATGGATATTGCACTTCAGAATCTCAGAAATGCTAAGTGTTAAGGGTGACAATGCAAGTGCATCACGCCTCGCCCTTAGCCACTAGGCGCAAGGCGCTGAACTAATATTACAGTATTTGCGCCGGAAGTACTCCTCTACTTGATATTCTATAATGCCCCTATAATTTTATAGCGACTATTAAAGACAAATACTCACATATACCTTTAAACGATTTGGTACCAAAATGTTTATGTCCAAAAAGGACTGCATTAATAACCATTTTCGTCGTTTTCGACCAAGGTAAAATAAGCTTTGGCCTGAAATGCGCGTACACTTGTGTAACTTTCTGTGAATTATCTTCCTGAGTATATAACATCTACGCACGTTACGTAGTTTTCGACTAAATTTCGATCTGACTTAACTCTACACATTACACAACGAACTGCGCGGAGTAAGCGGCTTTACTTGAGCATAGGAACACGCATAAGGCATACATATGTTTGTGATATTCCTTAAGAAAATTTTACGCACTTATTTAATAGTAAATCAAGATTATGTACAAAAATTATCGTCTACAGCCTTCAACACAATGGATTCTCAGTGAGGTTGTGGTGTACATAGTACTTCGGTACTCACGTAGAAAACTATTTGTACTAGTTATTATCACGCAAGAAACATTTTAACAGCGTATGGCTGGTTTAGAGATTGAAATTTTGCGAGGACACAATAATTAAAAATACTGAACAAAGAAATGCAACTAACATGTTACAGGTTAAACGTTAAATCAGACGTTCTCATTTCATTTTCTTTTCTGTAATACCTACTATGTCTAGCTTATGAAAATGTTTTATATTACCACACATCCTGAACAAGTACAGTGTAAGTAGAATTCTCAAAATGTCATAGTAACACACATTAATTTTACTGAGCAAGCTAACATATAAACCTTGATAAATTTACGTTCAGAACATTCTAAGTGTCTTAAATAAAAAAAAAAATTTCGTAATACATGTGAATAAAGAAGACTCAAAAATACAATTTTGGAAAACGATTCCAAACATCTAAATGTGACATGTGGCTTACTAGGTTCATAAATCTGCCGTTATAAAGTTAAATATGTTGAGAACAATCTTAATAGTGGACTAACAACAAAAACATTATGATAATTTATACGTGGGTAGTGAGTGAGAAAGACGGGAGGGGGGATGGGTGGAGAGAGAAAGAGAGAAAAAGAGACAGCAGTAAGAGTCAATTTTAACAATCATGAAATGTTTTAAATGTGGAACAGATTCGGATGTACATTGTTCATTTGAGATGATGTTTATAAAATTAATGTATGTATTGTTTAAATTATATTTTGAATATATAAGTACGTGAATTTTAAATTTTTTATGCAAGAAAGTAGATTATTTTGCTATTTTCAGGTATTTGATTTTGGTATGTACGGTACTTATTGTTCCGTTTTTAGAACAAAGATTCTGTGAGGACCGCTAGGGTACTTCAATAAGAAGGTGTATCATGAGCTGGTCTTGTTGGTGACGCCGAAGCGGTACACGGCGGTGTGCTTGTAGGTGCGCGAGGGCCTTAGCAAGGTGTCGGGGAAGTGCGGATGATTGACAGCGTCAGGGTAGTTCTGTGTCTCGAGGCAGAGGGCACCGTGTGTCTCGTAGGGCGCGTTACAGCGGCCGGTGATGGCGGCTGGCGTGCCTGGCATAGGTAGAGAGCCGGCCGTGTAGAGCTGCAGGCACGGCTGGTCCGTGTAGACGTCTAGCGTGCGACCTGTGGGCGGGTGGACGACCCGCGCCGCGAACTGCACGCCCTCGCTGCCCCACCGGTCCAGCACGTACGAGTGGTCGTAGCCGCCTCCCCTCACCAAGGGGATCGCCTGGCCCAGCACCTGCCCAGTCGTTTACACCCTTAAGCGGGAGTGTCAGACAATTTTATTGTATTGTCAGTTTTTGTCCCATAATATTTATTCAAATTGTTTTATCAACATTTTCTCTTCGACAAAGCACAGGAGATATTCTTGGTAAACTGTTGACATAAGTAATAAATAAATCTTTAGTTAATTTGTCATGCAGAATCACTGCAAGAGAATTTTTGAAAGTTAACCTATAATTCCCTTGCAATGATTCCGCATAACAAATAAATGAACTATTCCATTATTATTAATGTCAAGCAGTTTACCAAGAATATATCCTATGCTTTGGCGAAGAGAAAATTTTGATAATACAATTTAAATAAACGTTATGGCTCAAAAACTGAAAATACAAGAAAATTGTCTAACACATAATAATTTTTTGAAGCTTAAAAGAGAACATATAAAAAATCAGTTTTGCAGTTTTGTTTAAAATGTTTTTTTCCGTGATAGATAATTTTTCTAAATCAAGAAATTACACGGCCTCGACTAAAAAGTTATTGTGCCTACCAGATTTTCGTTAAGTACATGATTTGCTAAAACCACAGTATTCACTGCCTTGAAAAAAATCAGTCAACAAGGATAAGACGAGTTTATACAAAACTACATAACATATGGTTGATATTTGCTCTCCTTTAGGCATAAAAAATTAATATCGCTAAAAAAAACGTATAAACAAGAGAGCATGGCGTTAAGGGTGCCGCCTACCACGTTCAAAATGCTTTGCACAAAAAAAACTTCAGACAAGGACGGAATGTCATTTTTAAGACACTACGCTCATTAAAAGAGCTGTTTATAGGTAAAAACATTTTTTTTCCTTCAAATTGTCATCCTAGAAAAATGTAATAACCGGTTGTACATGAAACTACGACAGAAACGTGCAATGAATTTTGCTACACACTTTCCATAAGTAAAATTGTGTTATGGTCGGTGCTTAAAATCCCAAGGTAAATGGATCGACGGGTATCTTTCATGCTAGATCAGTTTTCTATGCTTGTGATACCACAAATTACGTAGTTAAGATTAACGACAAAGGAGAATTCTGCATACCTTTGGCATGTCCAAATATTTCAAGGTTGCTTATATCTGGTGGAGCGTATGAAAGAAACACCTGAAGAACGATTACAGGAACTTTCGGTACAAGTCATGGACGCCTGCAACTTAATTCGAGGGTTCTAGACGGCAATTCCTATGTCACCTCGCTCATGGGGACGAAGCAAGGGTCGGTGGCTCGGTCCCAGAGTCTAGTAGATACTAAAAAACACCTATTCAGGTAATCAAGTGGTTTGGAGCCTACGTTTAGTTAAGTAGGTTCTACGATCTAACGACTTTCAGGAGCATAACTGCGATACAATAAAATAAATAAACTTATTTCGGAACATAGCAAGCATGTTGGGTAGAACCTGACAATCTCTTCTATGACATTGCCAGTTGTGTGCCGACTTTCCGGGTCGTCTCTTTAAACAAAGGTGTAACATGTTCTGAGAACGTTAACACCGTATCAATAGCTGCCGTATGAACTGTACTTCTAATAACTTCTGTAATTTATAACGTTGAATTCATATATTTATTATTAATGTATCAGTATAATTTCTGATACTATTCCACAGTTGTTACTCAGCGAATGTGTTACCATTGATACTACGTAATAGTTTCTGTACAGAGAACTCCGCCTGCGTCATAGACAACCCACCTACAATAAGTTACACAGGTTGCTTAGCAACAGGCGTTATTAATAACCATTTTAAAATGCTACAAAATGAATTTCAATGAGAACCAATGCTCTCAAAGTGTTACACAAAGGCAACCTTCTTTGTTCAAATTAACTTTTCTTTCGTAAACTATCAAAAAATGTTAATTAACATGCATGGTTACCACTTTTCGAACGATTAAAACGATGCCGCTACCGATTTTATTAATTTTAAAGTAAGGTTTTTACAAAATGCAAACAAATACTTTTAACGTCTTAGTTCAGTTAAACTTCAGGCACAAATAGTATTTAATAATCATGTAGTTTCTCGTTTACGTACACAAAAGCATTCCCAACCCTCTTACCTAAGGACGTGTAGCGCCTTTAAAAATGGCTTTAGCTCACAAGTAGTTTACATGTTTACGTTATTTTTTGTAGTCAGGAATCACCGCCCTAAAAGTGCCGGTCTAATTAAGAATCAGACTGTATGTGGGTTGTGTGTGTATGCAAATGTGTGTATGTATGTATGTATGTATGTATATATATAAACGTTTGTGTGTATATTGCGAACTGGACATTTATTTGTCTGAAAATATAAGAAAAAAACAGTAGCGTTGATTTGGTATTCTGAAAACTAATTAACACTATACATTAATTTTTGTGAAATGTATATGAACTTGTTTCAAAATATACAAACGCAGGTATGATTCGGTTCTAGTACATGGGAATGTCTCATCACTTGCCGGCGTGAGAATGAAGCAACTACACGGGCATTCCTATGATGTCTTCAGGTCGCTTTAAGTCATGATAAAAGAGAGTGAGAGAGACAGAACAGAGAAAGAAAGAGAGGAGAGGTGCAAAAAAGGGAGTAGAGGCTCTAATTCCCATGGTACGACTCACATCAGATCTGGAGTTCTGCGTTTGACTTAAAAGAGTTTTCTATATAGTAATACTATTTCATAGCATCGTAGACCCAGAATGGCATCATTCTTAAAGAGTTATCCAATGATTTTACGACGCGAGGGTCTTGGTGCAAGTTTATAAAGTTATATTTCTTTTTAAAAACAGGAACACTAATAACGTTTCTGAATTTGGCAACACCATCTCATTCGAGAAAACGCTTTCGTTCTATTCTGAAACGGAAATGTGCTTATCATGCTAGACAAAAAAAGTTTTGATAGTATTAATGTTATTTTTTAGTCTAACTGCTTGACTCAGTGATCAGGTTTACGGTTACGGTACGAGAGGTACTGGGTTCAATTCCCAGATACGGCTGGGTGTAAATGTGTGTTCGTCTGAACTGATAACAAAAATAAGTAGACCCATAATGAAATACAATCTACAAGAAACAAACTACTCGGAGTTACTCGTATTTGTCAAATTAAAAAAAGGGGGGGAGGGTTATGTTCGGTGCAGTGGTAAGGTGGAAGTGGTTAGCCTTCCTTGCAGGTGGGCCAAGGGTCCCGGGTTGGATTCCCGGTCGGGGAGGTCAATATTTACAGTTAGCTCTCTGGGTTGAGGACTGGGTGTAGTGGTGGCCGAGGGGTCAGACCTCCCGCCTCCCACCGAGGCGATCCGAGTTCGATTCCCGTTGGGATTGGCCCCCCGGATTTTAGTATATGAGAATCGTGCTGGACGATGCCGCTGGTCGGCGGGTTTTCTCGGGGTCTCCCGTTTTCCCGTCCATTCATTCCGGCGTTGCTCCACACTCACCTCATGTCACCCCTCACTTGCGGTGACCAAAATCTCGTTCACTCACTGGGTGTAGTGTGGCCACTTCATACCCACACTGCGCACGGCAATATTGAACCATCGCAGTTTCACTCTCGCCTAGTCGAGCCTCTGGGACACCCATGAGGTTCAAATGAGCTCCCGGGCTTAAAACTTACCAGCGTCAATTCTACTTTAATTTTTTAAAAAATATGGAGACATATATAAAGCAAACAGTACTTATACTGCACTGCTTGCCAAAAGTGTTGTTTGCTATATGTGAAAATGCCATCAAGGAAGAAAATGTTCATTTCTGGTTGTAATATTGAAGCCAGAGACGTGCCGCTTGTTACGTTAGTCACGCACAGTAAAAATGGCTTATGATGCTGGCCAGGCTGCGCTGTAGCAAAATTCTGATGCCAAGCCCCTGGTTTTTTGATATCTCCTTGACCTGTGACGTAGAAACGTGTGGAAGGTTGTCTAAACTATAAGCTGACATCGTCTCAACATCATCTACCGAAATAATTTTATGCATTAAGTTTTTGTAGATTAATTGTTTTGTCTATTGTTGCAGATTACAAATAATAACACTATGCATTTATATTTTCTGTAGTATTTATATTTATTGTATTATTATTTCAGTATTATTCTTTAAATCATAAACGACATTGTTTTAAAATATGAAAGTTATAATTATCTATTAGTACACTTTGGCTGCATCGCATTTACGATTACGCGCGGAGTAATTTCGATTAATCATTGTCTAATTATAAGAAGTTCTTTTATTTTAAGCCCAATTAATGTTTTAATGTTCGTTAAGTGAAAATACTGAAGACACTTGTGACCAGCATATGTAATGTTGCTTAAATTTAAGTTATTAGGTTAACTGCAAAAAAAAAACTTGTTCGTATTACGTGCATGGTAAGCACTGTTGTTTTAAGTCTTTTGTTCCTTTAAATATAGCACATTGGCGACCTTTAAGGTTTGTTTTCCTTCGCAAATCACTTACATCCACATCTACCGTTGGCCTAAATTTGTTTTCCTTAAAAGCATTTGCCGCAATAATCGTGTACAAAAAAGTGTTTGCCCTAAATGTCCTCATGTTAAAGTTTTAAGGCAAACAACATTAATTCGTCAAGTTGGGAATGGGAACGTGATTTTAGTTTTACAATAAATTTTCAATCAAAACAGTAACCTCGTATCTTATGTAAGTTTGCCAGCCCATTCAATTGGCATTTGCGGTGAGTGTAACAATAGTCAATAGTGAACTTTATCACGTTGGTTGTAATATGGGACGTAAATATTTTTGGTGTAAAAGTTTTGTAAAATTATTACTTATTTGATAATAAAAATGAAATTTATGTTATGTTAAATCCATTATTTACTATTTCCCTTACAACAGCAGGAATAATAATTACAATTCTCAGACAATTAAAATCAAATCAATGATTACATGTAGATGAATTTTTTTCTGGGAGAGTGAATGAGGTAAAATGGCCTGGTTGAGAGGAAACTATGACCTGACGCTGAAACACTGTTAGTATTTCAGTGAGCGAATTCCATTATTAAGTTACGATAATAATGAGCCTATATATCATAGAAAGCTGTTAATTACTTCATACGGGCTGATAATTGCACCATTATTCACCGCATCAGACGCACCTGCTGGAACGTACCGGGCAGACATAATCGTTAACGTGCTTGCGCAGAACAATGATGTCAATTTCGATGAAGTGCGAAGCAGAGTTCTGAAAAATGTCGCAACTGCTACAGTTTGATATCCATGTATGTTTTATTTTACAACCACGTCTACATTCCAGCACACAAAAATCATATATTTAACTTCGAAGATACAGGATTTTCTGTATTTTACAGTCTGCAATTTTAAATTCAATAACACACACGTTTATGCAGCATAATTTTTTCGTTCGAAGGAAAAAAACTTTCAGCTTTCACATATGAGCAAATGTATTCAAAATATTTCCATTAAATGCAGTTATATGGAAGTTTGTATTCCGAATATTAAATATTCATGTTGTAATACGCAGAGTTACAATTTGAATGCCACAGCGTTTGTAAAAATGAGTTAATCATGACATGGCTTTAAAGGGGTGCGCCTGGCTAAAACATATCATTACGTGTTGTAAGAAGCTGTGGAAGACATATTAAAATTGCCAAATAAAATTCTTCCTAAGAATGTTAATTTCTTGTTAATTCTCAGAATAGTGAATTCTGAGCATGAGATTTATCATCAAACGTTTCGACGCATTAAGGGTAGACCTAGGCAAAAATATATTTTTTAGTTTAAAAATGTTAGTGAGCTGTGCTTAAGTTTAACAGTTGTTTTACGGGCAGCCCATAAACCACTTAGGCTGCAAATAGATCATTTATGCTTAGGAAGCAGTTGAATGCAACCGATAGAGATACTCTCTTTCGAATCGCGGTGGGTGGAAGTTGTTACCACATAATCTGTTAACAGTTAAAAATGGGTTGGTCACTAGGTAACTAACCACCTTGACGACGTTAAGGCCTATCCACCCTCTACGAAACCGCAAGACAAGATTTCATAAATAACCGTTATACCATTTTGGCCGTGACAAAAAAAAAAAAAAAGGAACGGAACCCGTGTAATCCGTAAGCGGTAGTAAGCCAATAGTTTAAATGGGAGGCCAACCTCATTCGCCGTTGCCAGATGTGTATTGAAATGGGGCGATGGCAATTCGAACACTTATTGTAAATATGTATCGATGTAAATAAATACGTATGTAGTACGCGTAAATGCATTGCTCCTATTTGTGCTCTGTTCCTTGTTCTGTACACTTATGGCCGTATCTATAGATCTCTTTTGAATGACAACTAACTGCTCACCAATGCTTTCTCTATGAGGATAGCAGTTGGTTGTCATTCGAAAGAGGTTTATAATATCGGCCCTTAATCTAACCATTAAGACAGTGGTTGGTGTCGGCAGTTACCACTAGCCAGCGTGTTTTCTCAAGATTCATTTCCTTCTCTTGCATTCCGCTACTGCTCCATTTCCATCTTATTTCAACGTCATCACCTCTGAAGAAATTGCTGTTTCGAGGCGTATGTAGCAAATGTTATTTCCCACGGGTGAGGCGCGAAAACCGGTAGGTGATTAGGCTGGCTTTGCTACACGTGACGTACTAATTGGCGTGCAGTATTTTTCTAGTATTAATTTTATTATATTTATTTGCGTGTCTTTGTTATTATGAATTCGAGTGGTACTTTTTTGCTGACGTTAGTACAAAAGAATGCTATTTTTAGCGTCTTTGTGGTGCTCGAAATACATGATTTTAATAAGAATGCTGCGTGTTTAAACGTTATTATTTCAAGTGTGTTTTAATTTTATAAATATACGGGTTGGGAATATCTTTAGTAGTTCCGCGTAAAAATAAAACGAAATCACTTGGCACCGTACAGCATCGTTCATACAACACGTATTAGTTGTTAAAACGTCACACAAATCTCGCTACTGTACTCAATTTAACCATTCAGAGCTGCAATTAGCATGGCTCAGATAGCCGTTCAATTGCCACTGCGGGGTTACAGTGCGCCTTCGTATTCTGATTCACATTTTTTTGAAATCGGTTTACCGGAATGAATTAACACAAAAAGTACTTTCCGCTTCATTTTGCGCGATAAGCAATGATATGCATAGAATATTTTATTACCGCTTAGTATTTAAAAGTTACTTACACAAATAGGTTGAGCAACCCCTATGTAAGTAGTGAAGAGGAATATTACGTCAACCACATTTTTACATATTTATTTAATCCGATTCTTAAAGCTCTGTTCCAATATTGGTGGCACCATCTCTTATACTTTCTAGTATTTTTTACAAAAAATGTATTTCAGAATTTTGTTTTCAATGTCGTGTAGCTCCCTTAATATTCACCGCACAATAGTGTCTGTAGATGTAACACAACCTTAGTTTACATGAACAATCGACCGTCTCGGAGTTTGGCACATTAATTCTGGTCCACGATGTATTTTGCTGACGATTTTTGTAGTTTCGCTAACAGTTTTTAACGAGCTCTGCATATTGTAACAGCCATGTGCAGAGCTCCACAGGCAGTTATTCTGTTTGTACCATGTTTACCCTACGCGAGCTTGCGAAAGTAGCGTGATGCACAGTGGACGTACCTGTGGTATGCGAAGATCCATGACACCCTCTGCGCGCCGCATCTCTCCCGTGGGCACGAGCTCAGGTGTCGTGACGAGGTAGGAGCTAGCGTTGACGCACACCTCGTGCTCGAACAATCCCTTCGCCCCGACATCGTGGCCTGCCAGGTTGAAGTAGGGGTGGCTGGTCATGTTCACCGGCGCCTTCCTGCTCGTCGTCGCCATCATGTCTATCCTCAGGGCGTTGTCCGTCGTCAGGGAGTACCTGACGTTGACGAGCAGATCACCCGGGTAGCCAGAGTCCTTGTCGGGGCTGAAGTGGCTCATCACGAGGCTCCTGCCTTCCTCCACGTGCGCCTTCCACACCGCCTTGTCGAAGCCCTCGTGGCCGCCGTGCAGGTGGTTGTGACCTTCGTTCTGCGGCACGTTGTACTCCACGCCGTCGATACGGAACGTGCCCTTGGCGATGCGGTTCGCCACCCGCCCTATCGTCGAGCCGATGAACGCCGTGTTGGTCAGGTAGCCCTCCAGGTCGTCGAAGCCGAGTGTCACCTCGTTGACGGTGCCGTCCGCGTCCGGCACCCTGATGGACGCGATCGTCGAGCCGTAGTTGAGCACCTGCACCGTCATGGACGACGAGTTGGTGATCGTGTAGCGCCGCACGATCAGCTGCCGGCCCGTTTCTCCGTCGAAGATTGACCCGAACCCATCTTCTACTATCGTCGTCTCGGGATCTTCCTGGTACTGCATCTCTTCGTGGTCGCTGCAGTTGTGGAGGGACTAGAGATAAACGTGAATGCTTTCCAGACGTAATCAGCACAAAGGTACTCGATAATAATGCAACAAAGAACTACGTGAAATCCCATGCACCAAAACAATTGCAACCTATTACGCGGATCCGGATTACTTAAGAACATTATCGTTACATATATTGGTCTTGAAATTAAACCCATAACCTTCCTAGCACATTAGTTGGTTAAATGTTTACTACTAGTGCGTATTATATTTACATAATGAACTTGGTGCACTAAACAGGTTATGTTTTAATAATTATATTACTGTTATAACTTACGTTTTCACAGGCGTGAGAAGTTTCTAGTTGTAATCACTCCTTTCACAGCCAAGGTGGGGCAAAGTTTTGTTCTGTATCGATAAGTATTTCTCTGTAAAAATTTTAATTAATTTTTAAATTAAATATATTATCTATCCGTATCGTTAGGAGCGTTTCAAGCATTTGTCCTTGCATAGAAAAGTAAAAATAGATATCTCTGTTTTACATGTAAAAATGCACAGCCTTTTCCAACGAGGTTACATTTATGTTTACATTAAACAAAGGTTTATTAGTGTATTTAATCTTATATCATTAGTGCTTGGTAAAATACAATAGTATAGTACTATTTAGCTAGTGGGATTGCAAAACCACATTCTTTAAAAATATTTTTTGTCACCTAGCTTGAAATGTGTGACAAGTACCCTATCTTAAAACTTTTGCTACGCTATTACAATTTGGCAGACGTGGCATGTCAGTAATAACTGAGTATGAAGAAACATGAGTTCAAAATGTGGCCGAGTAGGGTGAGTACTGTCTTGAAAATCCAATTGAATGTCAGAAATTGTTTGAATGTGTCAGAACACGCACAGTTCTTCAGGTCACGTGCACGAAATAAATTTTAATTTTCTTGAAAGGTGTTGTATAGAACATTATGAACGTAAAGAACAAGTGGATACTTGCTATACGAATACATTAGCATCCTTAAAATAGTATGACGGATAGGGACAGGAAAATGTCAGGAATTCAATGACCTGACGTCTAGAAACCATTGTACGATGTATACTCGAGCCCGTATATTCGTTCATTGTCTGCTGTTCCACAGAGTAGCTGCTAATGGACAAATGGTCGGGGCTTGAGTATGCATAGAATATATTATTCTAACATGCAGGTAATTGAATTCGCGAAATTTACCTGTCCCTAATAACGGATTGCAATAACATAGACAGAATTACTGTATTTATGACGTCATACATATATTTGCAGAAATTTCAGTACTGTACTTACATTTAACAAATTGTTCCCATTTTAAGTGTTAAAACATGGTTTTAATAAACATAGTTTGTATGGCAATAATAAATAAGTGTTACTTAGTTCCTCCAGTAATAAAATATTACACATTATAAAAGGAAATATGAGATAACAGAATTTTGAACCTTAATTACTTCAAAGTTTTTCTGATAAAATAACTCGCGATATTACGTAAACCGGAGGGTAGGTGATGGAACATTATCGTCATTTTAACCAATAAATTTAAAGTATCCGTGTAATTATTAAACAACTTTGGGCGCTCAATGTGTGTGCACATTCCTTTCGACAATAAACGAATTATCGAAGACATTACGAAATATAATGCGCATCATTCGTGATTAGAGGCATTCCTGTTGATTTGGGTACAACCACAGTAAAATGTTCCATTGTTATCTATGCTTTAATAGTTTTCTGTCGCGATTTTAGGTGTAAGCCTAACAACATTACGGTAGTGTGAATTCTACATGCTAAACCGTTATTTGTCATCCACGTAACATGTTCTCAATTTAAAATTTTTCGTCGATACTGCACTAACAAACTAACACAAAATTTACAGTTTATTTAATTGCTATGCTACAGCAATTAGTTAAAAATTGTTCATAACCACTCGTTTGCTTGAGTTCGCAACATACTAACCGGATTGGGATTGTTTCAACCGTCAATATTATATATAGCGTTCTTTGATCCTTTTTTCTCGTGTGACTATAACAATTCCAGTTACGTCATAAAACTCGGTGTGAAAGAATAGTGGAACATTACTTGCTGAATATTAGGAACCAGAACAAACTATTCATCATATTTACATAATTTACTTAGGGATAATGTTTGCTAACGGGCATCAAACCCCTTTCATAATGAGCCCCTGCAAAAAAATAACTCCCTTGAAATTGTAATGGTCTCTACTGCATTAAACAGAAAGCAAACTTTAATATTTAACGTGGACGTATATATTTGTAAAACGGTAAAGCCAAAATTTTCGTTGTAATAACATTTCAACGATTTCCTGCGATTCTGAAAATAGTCAACAACAAAAATAATTTTGCCGTGCCTTACAAGGAATTTGTAAAACATAATGAATAACACAATATTTTTTTTCATAGCTGTAATAATAAGATTACAATACACAACCATTTTATGCCATGTCACGTCAAACACAACGTTCAAGTTGAAAGTCCACATTAGTCGGTTAGCTGTGCATGTAAACACGTTTCTATGGCAATTCATTGACTCCTTGATTGTGACATAACCTGTCATTGCAAAGAGGAACACAACTGCATACAAAACAATAACATTAGTGTTATAGCTTATACATGTTTAAATTCAAATGGGGCTATCTCGACAACCGTCCCATATTGCCCCCTTGTTCATATGAACTTTTTTTTTTTATCACAATGACACGTACTATCATCTTCCATATTGTTGCCCATTCTTCCCGGGACAGCTGTATAGTACAGTAAATTATATTACCACTGTGAGGTAAGCTTTATTAATTGTAACGCGCTCATAAGGTTGCTACGAAAATAAGAAATTGTACATATTTTGTATTTGTGAAAACGAGGGAGAAAGGAGCAGGTGCAGAGAGTGTCTGGGACCTCGCCTCACCAACGCTCAGGCCATCTCCTAGCTGTTGGCCAAGAGGGGAGGGGCTCCAGCCAATAGTTTTGTAAGATGTGATTGTATTGTAGATATTTAGTAATTAAGAAATCATAAGTATTAACAAGCAAAAGAACCGTTTTATGTAATTGGATGTAAATAGCAAAGATAAATTAAGGAATAATTTAATAAATACGGGTCTGGCCGGAATTGTCCTCGAGAGGCGGGGCCATCTGTTGAAAGCTGCACTATAAAAAATGTTGAGGTAAATTTACTCTACATGTAATGGAACCTCTACAAGTGAGGGAAAATTACTCTACACGTTTCAAGGAAAGTTACTCAACTGGTAGTATAATTTTTCATTACATATTGGTGCAAGCCCTCTAGGACAATTTGACATAACGCGCGAGCGAAACTTCCGAGTGGTTTATGTGACGAATACACTACCTTGCGTAAATTTCCACACATATTCGGAAATAAGATTTCCCTCTCAAGGTTGGGGAATATTACCATACATATGATGAGTAATATTACTAACATTTTTTACAGTGTGGCTTCTGATTGGCCCAAGTCGAACCGGAGCTTGAGGGCCAAGTGACGGGGGTTTTTGGCGCGAATGAGAATCCAAGCGAGCCGCGGTAACGGTTGAGGGACAATCGCCGACGAGCCGCGATAGACGACGCATCGGGTGCTGTCGCCGGGAGTCGCAGTTAGGCGTCGAGACGCCTTAGAGTGGGGGACAATCGTCGAGGAGCCACGACATGCGTCGGCGAGCCACGAAAGACGGCGCACCGGGTGCTGCCGCCGAGCGTGGAAGTGGGCGTCGGGACGCCGTAGTAGAGATAGACGCCGTCGAGCCGCGAGTGAGATTAAGATTTCGTTGAGCCGCGGAGTATTGTGGGCCGAGGTGCCGTCATTATCGTCGTTGTTTTGGGCGTCGCGACGCCACTGATTACAATTACCAATCGTAGATGTCTCGGCACGACGTATACTTTCTGGCGTGACGATATTTTAGAGACATTGTAAGACGAGGCAGTTGATATTCTAAGTAGTCGTCGGGATCTCCGTGCACGCGACTGCTATCATTAACAGCCGTACAGACAACTCTGCGATAGTAACGGTCCACTCCTAAATGATAGCAATAACGTGCTACCCGGGAAAAAGGCTTGCAAACTTTTCATTACAGTAACATAGTGTCTAGAACTTTAACCCTTCAATCAATAGTCAATCAAGCATCCGCAGAACGTAAATAATTTAAAAATTAAAGACGAGAGAACAGTGTATAATGTTGGTCCAATGTTCCAGCTAAGTATTTAGCAGCCAATACGCCAAAGCTCGCCCAGTCAGGCTGTTGTAGAAATAAGAATAACGACAAGAACAGAGCCCTTGATACTGTTATGCACGTTCACTGCAGGTTTATTTATGAAAGGAATTTTCGTTTCAGTTTCTTTGTGATATATTTCTTTGACGTGGAAAGCAAAATTTAATCATCTATGAAAACTCTGAATAACATTAAATTCCTTCTGGTAGATATCTGTCAAAAGAATTCCGATTTATTTAACATTTCTTACTTGCTGCAGCTAGGTCGTAAAAAGTTAGTTGTGTACGTGCCGCGCTTGGTAAATCATGCTGTGTAATCGTTTGAAAGGTTTCATTCTGATGGCTAGATTTATTTAACAAGAGTTGACTGCCTTGTAATTAAATGTGGTCTCGTAAAAGCCGATCACGAACGTGGAAAATTGTGGATGTTGATAATTACTTTTCCTCAAAAATTACACCTTCATTAGTTTGACATGAATTGACAACTACAAAAATGGCACTGAATAATTTTCACGTTAAAACCTTTTAATTTTCCAGAAGCTCATGCATTGTATATCCGCATTACCACTGATCTGACAATTTTATTTAACGTAATAATTTTTATGTTTGGAATTGTATAAAAAGCTAAGATTATCTGCAGTCCTGATTTAATTAGCGTCATTATTTGGTAATTTTATTATGGACCAGAAAAACATGTATGTCAAAACAGGCCAATTTCCTATTTAAAAAAATTAGGATTCTACAGCGAGTATTGTTAATTGTAATGAGTCAGTACTGATCAACAACTAACGGATTTTGTGCCAACAGTTGTATTTTATGTCAATTCATGTAACTTGATAATCACTGAGAGTGTCTAGGCCGACTTGATGCCACAATATTGTAAAAATAAAAATAAATAAAGAGTCGTTTCATTTCATCGGCACAGAACTTAGTGGCGCAACTAGTCAGACGAGGAAATTTCACGTAGGCATACGTTCTAATTTAAGGTTTATGTTAGTAAATAACGACCTGCTCTTGTTCGCAATACAACACAACACGTCGCAGCGTAGATTACTGCTCTACTTGCTACGAGAACCACACCTCGACAGTTTCCAAGAAGCGTTTCAGAAATCCCATTTACATTGACAATTTCGCCTTCGCTTCCTTTTCCTTAACCTTACTCTCCTTCTTACTCTTACTATTCTTCATATTTCTGTTAATTCACATAATTTGAATCCATAAATTACAATGATTTAATCAATGGATTTATAAATTATGATATTAGTTTCTATATGACCCGTTAATTCAATAAAACTCAGTTTGATTGCTTGGTTGCTTGTCTTCCTTGATCAATACATCTAATTTTAGTTTTACTAATACGTATTTAGTAAATACGACACCCAAATATTTATAAGTGTCAACGTGTTTGAATATTCCTGGATCAGCTATCAAGTATTGATGTCTAGGCCTACCACCAATATACCAGTCATTCCAATTGAGTTGACAGCGATACTCCTGAACTGCTTCGTTCAACTATCTAACCACGTAATTCTGATAATACTCATCTTTAGTAAGAATGATTTGTTCGTTTGTAAAGTGTAGAGTATATAATTTATCATCTTTAATTGGGAAATCCATATGGTGACTCCACTTTTGCAAATTTAGTTGAAGTATAGCTTAAAAAGGAGAACGCTTTCATTAGTTTTAGAAAAATCATACGAACTTCTAAACATCGTGTAGGCTTCTTTTTAATAGCTTGACACTGAATACCTTCCAGTACGGAATCAATTGTGTTCTTCGTAGTGTATCTAATATTATATTCACTCTTAATAATTACTCCGTTGACATGGAATATTTTACAGTCAATCCTTTGTATTTGGAATTTTCATTTTTGTCTACTTTTCATGGATGCTGGAGACATTTCTTCATAACTAATAACTCTAACGCGCAACTTATTTGCTTTAAAACAGTCAAATCTTTCTTTGAATCAACAAGAAAATAATGCAACATTAGCGCCAAAATATCACTTTAATTTTAAGCATCATGGTAGACATAGCGGAAAATTAGTTTTATTGAATTGAAAATATCTGAGAAACAAGTCTCACTTTCAGTTTTCTTATGTATATGTGCCTTCGTTTCTGGATATATTTCATGTACCCCCTCTCTTCTTCTCACATTTTTTTTAAATACCCCTCTTTCGAAACACGCCACAAATTTCCGATCTACCCACAGTTTTTTATAACACTCTGCTATTAATTTTATAGTGCTTGGTCCTATTAATATTTTAATGCTTCACAAAAATAAATTAAATATAAATATAACCACTTGAACCGATACATTTTTAAATAGAGGTGGCTAAGTCAAATTAATCAAAGAGTTGTGTGTCTATGCGCACTGCAATGAACTGACTTGCATTCTCGTAGTCCTGTAACACGAAAACTACCTCTAGTAAGCCTAAGTATTGCAGCTTCATGCAATTACAGCAGCAGGTGTTATCAGCATCGTTTTAGCTTATATGTTTGACATGTCGAGTAGATATATAATTTTTAATTCGGTTATCAAGTTTGTTTTAGTGTTACTACCAACATAAAGTACTTCTGTATTTTAGACCAACGCTTTTCATTGTTCATACTGTTAAAACTAATTCACATGAAGTAAGTAGTCACATTCCAACTGATAAAACAGTTTAAACATCAGAATTTTTTTACCTAGAACTAACCATATTTTGACAAATGTGTGTTAACAAGTTGAGAGAAGAAGTGAAAATTTTAAAATAGTACATTATCTGTAAATAATTCTAACTAATTTTCATAAGAAAACTTTTTCTAAGTACTTCTGAATTTTTTTTAAAAATAATGACCGTTTTATTCAAAACTTGCATGTGACACCAATAACTATTCACATACCTGCTCTGATTTCATCAATACCTTTCGTATAAATTTGAAATAATTGTGAAGTTACCGTTATTGTACAAGGCAAGGTATACAACTCACTAAAGCACGAGAGTTATTTTATCCTCAATAAACTTAACTTCGTAAATAGGTCCCACGCATTTGTACAAATCACAGGCGTATTAGAACGGAAGCACTGAAAGATCCTGGACAACCCCCAAAGTAAAGGGAAATACAGCATAAAAGTGTGGACGGTTCGTAACGCAGGTGGCAGAAGGTTTTCAGAAACCTAAAATTAACGTAGCGTATCGGAGCTGGCGCAAGATGACTAACAAATATTTTAATGCTTGTAAGAATGATACGGAAAGTTTGGTTTGCTGAATTCCAGCTATGACCAGAGTTTTTATTTATGGAATAAAACAGTGTTTTAAATCAACATGTCGTTATTACTAAAAATATGTTTTGCAATTTAGTTTTCATTACGTCCTACTAAGCCATAAAAACGTTCGTATTGCTTTTGACTTAAGCAAAAAAAATTAATTTAACATGTAACTATTATGTAGTTCATTTTCACATTTATAAACTGATAAAGTTATACAAAATATTCAAGAGGTTTTTGGTGATTTTACAGTTTTCGTGACACTGTTTAACGTCACCCAACACGCAGAAGGAATTTAAACTGTAACTTCGTTTCATCCACTGCGATGCTTCTATCAACATTACTCTCCACCTAGAACATCTTATCCACGTACGTACGTTGTGTTGACGAACGAAGCTCTGGCAAAGATAGCAGTACATAATTTGTGATTGTGGCAAGCTGAGCCATGAAAATCATTCTTCATATTTTGTTACTTGTGTCGCTTATTGCACCAAATGTTACACTTTTCCTATAACTGCAACTGTCCTCGTTAGGGAATCAGACTTTCCAAACATAACGCAATCGATATTCCCACTCGGTTTCTTCTCCGATAACCTTTCGTGAATCAAGTAGACGTACACTCTACCTACCAAAGTTTTGATCACAGTGAAAAGTATCTGCGTAAAACGGAAGTGTATCGGAGTCATATGTGCAGCATAATGCCAGAAATGTTCATGTTTAAAATATCATCAGAGAAATCCAAGGAAATCAGCACGATTAGTTGTAATTTTTAAACTCGTATATTGCTTGTTTCATACATCTGAAACAAATCAGTGCTAGTTTTTGAAAAATCCACGTAGTGGTGGTTCCTCGGCTCGTTCGCAATATTATTGTTGTGTTGGTAGCCTAGAAGAATCTTTTCAATAATCAAAAATGGGTGAGGTAAACACGCGTTTCTTCATATATTTCATTGCAGAATCTTACTGAACTGAAATTTGTTCTGAAAAACCCGTTCATTCAAATATAAGTATGGAAAAGGCATAGGGCAAAGGAGAAGACCCAGAAAGTGCCCAGAAGCCTTCTCCGCTGTGTTTTACACTCACGATAAAAATGAAGACTCGGATCCAGGAGTAACCCAGTCAGCGTGAAATCATGTCATTCCACACCCGGCCACGGAGACCCGCAGGTTCTATTAGCAATAGGGTTTCCTGAGTCTTGACTGTGAGACGTTGTAGTCTGTTTTCTTATGGCTTTCCAGTTTCTCTCCCAATCATACACTTATAGTAAATACCAACACTTGTATTATGAAACATATATGTAAATTATTGTTTCATCGAGTTTCAAAATTTTCTCGGCTCATTAAGATTAAAAATGAAATCATTCCATCCACTTTGATTGCATATAACTTTCAGTACATAACATATATTGTGTTTTTAGGCAATGTTCCAATTCATTAAATCCTAACAAACAAATGTCTAATTGTAAGTTTTCCCATTCAACCTACAGCTTAGTGTCAAACCAGTTTTTCCTGTTTTCCCGAAAGTTGGCTGATGTGGAATCTTTTCTTTCTTCATTTCACCCATTCAATTACATCAGACATTTGAAAGATTATTAGTTTTTTTAATAATAATGTAAGGCAATGTTACTTGTTTTATAGAAACATTAAATTTTACGGTTAGGTACGTATTAGTTGATTAAATAGGTACTATGAGTTATTTAATCCATATTGCATGATAAGATATGATTATTATCTTAAGTCTTAAATTAGCTTCATTATTTCATTATTACTGTTTAATATTTCGAACACAATGTAATGAAAAGTAAGGTAATAAGCTAAGTCCCAATTAAAATATTTTCAAATGAATCTTGCCCAATTTTGAATAAGAAAGAAATTAAGGAAACAAATATGGGATAACCGTATACAAATCGTAAAGAAAAAAAAAACGTTTCACGCCATTCTGATGGTATGAGTAATTGAATTGTGAAATCTGAATTCGTTGAATTTTTTACTATTATCTTATTTTCAAACAATTTTTATTATGCTAAGTGCGGACTTTTTGATACTTGAAAAGGCTAAGACGGCTTGAAAATTCGAATGTTAATACCCTTTGAAAATTTCAATTTCCAAATAACGAAAGGAATGTGTGTTTGCCCGATAACATTTTGCCCAACATTTGGGATTTCGTCTTAACTGTTTACTCGCATTTGGTTGTTGAGCCTTCGCATTAGATCGTCTGAAATGGGTGCGAGTTAAACCCTCCCACCATCAATCTAAATCTGTTGTTTCTTCTCCACTAATATTGGTTATGTACATTTTGTGTCGAAATGTACATTTCCTCGTCACCTCAAACGAGTTTTCGTGTACGACAATCTGATTATTTCTCTCGCAAAATATCGTCACGCGAAGCACCTGTTCACCCGACCAGGAAAATTACTAACTCGAAATAAAAACACTGATTGTCGAAACAGGCAAGCTTTCACATGCCGGCCAGATCAAACAAGTTTGTGCTCGGCTCGTATTTAGGTACTTGGCAGTCTAGAGTCTGTGAGAAAACGCCGAGTGTCTTGCGAAGAGAAAGATACGATTGATAAAGTCAATGCGCATTCTTGTGTGTTTAAGGCACCGTGGTCAAAAAGAAAATGTTTCACTATCGTGATTATAAGTGCGCTATACAGTAAATGGTATCGCAAATTACTCATACTGACATTCTTATATTTGTGTTTAGTTAATTAGTTTAACATTTTATGGGTTATGTACTCACACTAAACGTTTACCGTAAAGAAAACTCCGTCTGTTTTATTTTCAGAACTTTTTTCTTTGACAGTTACTTATGCAATTTTACTTACAAAGTTAACCATTTTTTAAATAGAAAATAAAAGTACAGTTTCGGTGTTTTAATACAAACCAGGATAGTTAAAATTTACACAGGATGTATCATAATCAGAGTGTCTTTCAGCTGAATGGTACAAATTTTAAAGGTCTGCTGTCACGGTTGTAAAGTGATTTTAAAAATAAATGCATCTTAATTTGATTCGTTAAAAATTGATTTTATGTTTGAAAACTTGCAATTGGTTGGTTTTTAGGCTACTTACAGGCTGTTTGCTGACGGCACATCGGTAGCAATTTTTTATAAAATACTTTTTCCATATTTTGGGAATGAACTTAGTAAACTTCAAAAGGGCGTCTGCGGCACAAGAATAACAGAAAAGGGGGAGGGGGAATTTTTGCTATGTTTATAAACTTTAGTACTTACATTGAATGTGGCACTGATTAAGAAAAATTACCGCCGAATTTAAGGATTTCCGGGAAACCCTAAATTTAATCCGTTTAAGGGCATTCAAGTGAGGAAAAATTATGACTTTATATTTGTATGGAATACTGTTAGTTTTGTAGACGTTACTTACATGTTCCTAAAAAAAATCAGCCAGTTTTATTATAATGGTATTTCAAAGTAAAAATCTACATGTTTTCGTTGTAATAAGTCGTAAAAAACAATGATCAAAATGAAATGAAAAAAATTTCACATTGAAACTACATGTCACAGGTTACTGCTTGCCATATAATAAATAACCACTACATAATATAATTTTTTTTATTTTGAAAAATTCTACAATTAGTGAAACAATTCAAAATTTCTGTAATTTTTTAAATACAAAATATTTTGTAATCATGTAATGAATTTACATTCTTCTATATCAAGAAGTAGGCCGTGACATGTAGTTTCAACGTGAATTTTTTCATTTCATTGAGTTCATTGGTTTTTGCAACTCATAACAACGAAAACCATTCAAATGTGTACTTTGAACTACAATTATGAAAAAAACTAACTGAGCTTTTTTTATTGTAAGAGGAATATTTATCCCCGAACAACGTCTTCAAAACGAACTCTCTTTCATACACATATAATAATATAACGACTTTTACCCTCTTGAACTCCCTTATTATACTAATGTAATAAAACTAATTTTCCAGCTACTACGAGAAAGCCTTAAGGGCGTTCAAATGAGATAAAAAATCGTAATTATATATTTATTTAAAATAGTGTTAGTCTCGTTTATGATACTTGTGAGTGCAGTTTCCTCTTACAAAACAATTTTAGCTCACATAGTTTTCTCATAACGGTGCGTCAAAGACAGTATTTGCATGTTATTCTGTCATGAAAATAGTGAAAACCAGTTGATTTAAGTAAGTGAAATAATTCACAGTGAAGTAACATGTCATGGGTTACGTAATAAAACGTTACAAACAGGCCAGTGAACTGTTTTTGTATTTTAAAAACATTTTGAATTGCATCTTTTTCTGTACTTCTGCGATTTTTTTAAAAATAATTCAAAATATTACGTTGTGGGTTTTTAAATGTTTTATTGAATAGCTCATGGGATGTAAATCGATTGGTTTTCACTATCTGCATGGCAGCGTAACAAACGAATTGTGACTTTGACGCACCGTTATGAGAAAACTATGAGAGCTAAAATTGTTTTGTAAGAAGAAACAGTACTCACTACAAGTATCATATACAAAACTAACATTGTATCATATAAATATAATATAAAATAAAATTATATTTTTATGGCACTTAAACACCCTTAAATCTCCAATCAAGTAGAGTGGAAGCAGTAAAGGCGTCCCTGGCAAGTGAATCACTTTTCAACGTAACCTATATATGCACAATTACAGAACCGACGTGCAAGCTTCTAGCCTATATCAAGCCCTTATTCGATTTTACTTGTTACATTATCATTATAATATTATATATAATTATGCACGGCACGTACCTACACCATTTTTAAGATTGTGTGCAAGTATGTTCATACCTAGAAAACTGAGAAACATTAATTTTGTCTAGTTTGTGTCTTGGGAATAACCCCTTTAGAGATGCATAGTGAACCTGAAATAAATATATGCAATTGTATTGTTATCGAAGTGATAATCCTAATAAAACATATCTCTCGAATGTTGAGCAGTTTTCGGATGCAATTCTGTCTGTTAAAGTTCCGTGCATTGTCTTGCGGCCAAAGCAACAAATAAGGGAACAATTTGAATGGCATTGGTACGCACATTAAGAGTAATAGAGCCTTTATGAGCAGAGTACAAAATTGGCGCACATTGTTTTCGTAGTAAACTTTGATTCTATGAGACTTTGCGCTGTGACCTTGTAATTTTATTTGTGGATAGAATGACCTTATGTTAAAAGAACGTTAATCTGTTTCTGTTTTACGAATATGTTTCTGTTTTACGAATCAGGCCGATATACACACGTATATGTATGTGTATATCGAGGGTTTAGGAGTAAAACTACACAAGTCTTTTTTCTCCGAAATTGAGATATTGCAGCCAAGTACTGCGAATATCACTCTACATGTGTGGTAGTAATACCCAGGTCTTGACATATTTTCTCTCATAGAAGTACTATTATTTTCAGCTTTGTAGAATGGTTTGGTTAATTTTGGCTAATGTTTTCCAAAAGTTACTGAAAATTGACTTAGGTAGTTTTACTTCTAAACCCTTGTAAATAAGCCTACGTTGTTTAAATTATAACAGTCGGAAGAAGCCGTGCTTGGCCACTTAGAGGGGCACCGAAACACGTTTCTAATTGGCAAAGTGTGTTTTGTATTAAGGTGACCGCCTACCCAGGCTGCCGAGTGGTGTGCAGAGCTTCGGCCGTTACAAGATCATTCGTAAACTGCTCAGCGTGCGTATATTATGTCTACTTGTGAATAACATTCAAAGTATGTTGCACGTGCGTTTACCCATTTACAGGCATTCCACGTATCTCTAAGGTTTATTTTACGCTGTCGAAATTAAGTGTTTTTGTGGTCCTTTTTAGGTACGAGAACCTTGGCGTAGAATATTTAAAGACATATAGGCGTTTACAATACACCTTTAGCTTTAATATTACGTCATAAAGTTATAGGGTCATCAGTTAAAGGTCTCTCAGAGGTGAGTTGTCGACGAGTTCAGTGACTTGCGCCTAGAGGTTAAGGGGAAGAGTGAAGAGCGTGGTGTGTCGCCCTTACCGCTCCAGTACTTCTAGGCCTTCAAAGCCTTCAAAGAAGAAAATGTGTTCATTCAGGCGGCCACCTCAATAGATAAAAATATCGGAAAGTGGTTTAACAGTTTCGTGCTAAAAAAAAAAAAAAAACACGTGTGACAAGCAACAACACCGTTCAACCTGAAGGCGAGAACTTCTCTAAAATCTGTCTCTCGCCAGTCGCTAGAATCTTCTGTGCACATTCAGGTCGCGTCTATTCAGGTCCTCGCCGGATATGCGACACCGCTTACCGCACGACCACACCGCTGCGGCTGGCAACGTTCAAGGCTCGATTCACACGGTGAATGGCGTCCGGACAGGGTGCTGCTATTCACGGACCCGCGCGTTTTGCTCTGGCTTTCCACCGGGGCGCCTCGCCCGAGGGTGGCCGAGAAAGAAGTCCTACTACCTCCCCTTTATCATCCCTCAAACCACATCACCCCCTCCCCTCCCCCGCAACGGCAAACACTTGCCGCAATACGGTTGCCTCGCTTCCTTTCCCCTAAGACATCGCAGTGACGTCACTATGGTATGCGTACGCAATGCTACACTTGACCGTTTAGTAACCACTAATTAGAAACTATGCCTGGCAAAAAAAATATAAGGATTTAAATGTTAAAATTTTATTCAATGGGAAGAGGTTACCTTTCGCTTTTGGACCAGAAACCATTTTTAGCAACGCGAAGAGGAAAATATTGCTACAAGAACTAAAAAGTGGGGAACAAACTACGCGAAGGTGTTTTCAAGTGTTTTTAGACATAAAAATACTTATTAACAGACAGGTTTGAGGTACTGAAAAAAAAGCTTAAAATTCATGTAACAATGTGGGTCACACTAATATAAACAAAAAGTCAGTGGATGTAGATAAGTAGGTTCGACAGGTACTAAGTCCCACCTAACATAATTTGACGTGTTAATCCTTATGCTTAGGCCTACTCTTGCCAAGGTTCCTGACGTAGGTAGTAGGTAAAGATTAATAATAGGTTTCACTCGCCACATTGCATTATTTGAATCGCCATTTATTTTAAATTCTGAAGGGGAAAAACCACGGGAATTTCAATCGCGTATTGCTTTCCATTTACCTGGCGCTGTAGACAGTATATCAGAAATATTGACATGTAATTAAGCTTGAACTAGTCGAGATGATAATTTATATATATCAGCCCTTCTATTTATTTGACCAGACAAAATAGTTCAATAGAACAAGCACGGGTCTTCGTACCTGGGGCCTATTCCACCAACAGACTTTGCAACTTTTCGCTTTGCACTTTGCATTTGTATTTCTGTTCCACGAAAATTGTAATTTGTAAAGCATAACATGAAAAGTACAAAGTGAAAAGTGCAAAGACTTCGCACTTTTGAGCCCATTTATGTTCCACAATAATCTCACTTTGCAGAAAGTATTGATGACTACTTGCAACGTTTTCAGTCATCGTGCAAAGAAAATTTTCCGTTTGCAGTTGAACTATTTATGGTGTATTGTTAATTAATAATTGATTTGAGGTTGTTAAAAAAGTTATTACGTATAAACTTGGCGCGTAAGAATCCATTTCAAGTCATGTCATGAAGAGAAATGACGATATAATAGGCGTAATAGTAGCACATAACTCACAAAATTAAAACAAGAAAAATGATTAGACACGTTTCTGCATTATAGTAACGAATCTAAATAAGAACACAGGAGACCATCAAGAAAGAATTATAAATCCGGAATCAATTCTGTGATTGATAATGATATTCAATTTAAATAATATTTTATGTTATGTGCACGATAAGTTGAATTGATTTTGGGTGCCATCGGGCCGTCTTCAGAACATTACAAATAGCAGTAAATGTTTATCGCCCAAGCGCAGATACTTTTATGTTTACATTGGTTGGGCAATGGGGGATAAATGCGTGGCGTGGCATCGATGCATGAATTTCCGTCCACTTATCCTTTTGTTTCTGTGTGTGCATGAGAAACTTCTAAATAAATCATCTTTTTTTATAAGTTCTATCATGCTAAATTTTAAGCACAACTTCTTGTTTTTTTACTCATCATACACTTTGTAACCTATAAACTTGAAATGAGTAATGTAAACAATGAATATAAAATACTGCAAAGACTTTGCAGACTGGCTGGAAGAATGCAAAGAGGTTGTAATTTTTGGTGGAACACATTTCCTTTGCACTTTTCAGTTTAATGAAAAGTGCAAAGTGAATAGTGAAAAGTTGCAAAGTCTGTTGTTGGAATAGGCCCCTGAACAACATGCGTCCAAGACTGACACTTTGAGAAGTGTTGAACAAAGCTTCAGGATTCCATAGTATTTATATTCTCAAGTGCATCAGCCGTGCGTTTAGCTAGGAAACGCTAATGACTCTCATTAATAAAAATAATAAAAACATTAGGTAAGTAAAATTTTAGAACGCTGACGTCATCATAACCCTCAGCAGTAACTGATAAAATGTGTTGCATACATCTGCTCTCAGCAGCATACATTTAAATGGGGATTATCTTTTTGGGCCATTACTTAGCGGTATATTTTCTTTGTTATTTTTACACTGAAAAGTTCTAAAAGACGTATACTCAGATATGTATAGCAAAAAAGTTAAAAACTATTCTTCAAACACAAACCTATAATTTCTTGATTTGTAATAAAAAATACTGCAAACAAATCAAAGAAACTAAATGTTGTCATAACACTTATTTCTGCTGAATTCGTTTAACCATTCTCCTTAAAATATGATATATATATATATATATATATATATATATATATATATAACACAAACATGTTATACGACTGACAGAGAGACACAAATTTGTACATAAAAAGCTTTTACGCATGACAATCAACATATTTTATTAACGGAAAGGATGTGTCGTCAAACAGAATTTACTTATATTTACATTCAAAATCTTTATTTTTAGTGTGATTTTTACGGCAAACTTTATGAAAATTAGAAAATAATTAAATATGTACATGAAATCGTTCGTAATACGATCTAGTGTGTAAACTATATTGCTTGCTCTTTTAATATTTAGTGCTACGGTGTGATTCGCATAATAAGCTCAAAACAATTGATAATGGAAACATGTTCTCGTAAATGAAGCTGCATTTGAATCATATCCGACTTGTGCGGGACTTGAAAAACGTTGCGGTTTCGAGCAGTTTCTACGTTATTGACTTACGAAGAGAGCGAATGGAAGACTTCGATAGATTTCTGACGTGTAGGGAGAAGGTTTATGAACGGACGACTAAGCTTTTACTGCGCTTTTCAGAACCATTTTTCCATGAAAATAAATTATTTTTTTTTTGTTTCTTCGGATAATATTTCAAACACACTCGCCCGACCGCGCAGCAGGTGGCGAATATACATTCGTTTCAAGCCGGTACCGGAGTGGTATATCGCATCTCATTCTTTCGTTCTCCTCTCTTCCACGTATCTGATTTGCTTAGTGTTACAATCTAATTGTGTCCAGTAAGATTATTTTATTTTAACGTTTTCAGTTTACTGTACACACCCTACCCTTGTTTTCAGTCGCTATTGTTTACCTTTTGCATTAAGACCATATTTAAAGATATTTTTTTTAAATCTGAAAGTGATAAAGACCGTAACCAAACTATGGCGGTTTTCACAGTAAAACTTCTTAAGAGCGCCGCCTACCGGTGCGTAAGAGGCTATAAAACGACGGAGCAGTAAGGTCGACCATGAATTGCGCATCAAATGCCGCGTCGCCTCAACGAGCAAAGAGCTGAACTAGCGTGCAAGATTCCCACGAACCGTTCTGGGTGTTCAAGTGCGATAAAATCATAATTTTATATTATTTGTAGATGGCACTTGTGAGTAACCTACATATTACTCTTACGAAACAATTTTAGTTCTCATAGTTTTCTCATAACGGGGCGTCAAAGTCAAAATTTGCTTGTCACACAGCCATGCAAATAGTGAACAAACAAAATAATTCAATGTGAACTTACATCCCATGACCTTTGCAATAAAACATTAAAAAGCTGACAACGTAATATTTTGAATTAAAGAAAAACCACGAAAATACAGACAACAATTGCGAGTTCAGCAATTTTTTTAAAACACAAAAACAGTTCGCGGGAAATTTTCAAATCTTTTATTATATATATAACCCATAGTATGTTATTTCACTGTGAATTATTTCACATACGTAATTCAATTGTTTTTCACTATTTGCATGGCAGCAGAAGATGCAAATTTTGACTTATACATAACGTTATGAGAAAACTACGCTAACTAAAATTGTTTCGTAAGAGGAAACTGCACTCACAAGTATCGTCTACAAAACTAACACTATTTCATACAAATATAAAATTATGAATTTCTCGCACTTGAACACCCTTAAGCGGTAACCATAGAATTTTATTGGTGGAAAGTCTGTATCAAAGTTCAGTGCACGTCTCAGTCAATCAGAGCTTCATATACATCAGGTTATTACATTTCGAAGTACGGCAGACTGAAAAGGCCGTTTTAGGCTATGTTAGAGGACTTTGAAACCATGTTTGTAATGAGCATAGTGTATTAACAATGACCTTCCGACCTTGTCCGAAGTGTGTTTTCTTTTCGTACATTGGCACAATGAGCACACTGCACAGCATGATAAGCGCATGGCAGGCGACCTCCTTAAGAAGGCGTGGTACATAATTCAACGCTAAAAGCATTAATCTATAACTGTCAGTTTCTTGACACCAATTTGCAAAAAGTAAACAATAGCAATCCTAGACAATAGCCTACGTTTTAAACAAAATTGTTTCCAGTGTTACGAACTTCTGATGCACAGTGTCTGACGCCGGAACCACGTGCATTTAACTGCGGCGCAAGAGATCACGCGTAACAAATGAGTAATTATGGATAAATATTTACTTATAATGTTGGCAAACACCATTGTCTAGGATTGTCATTGAGTATTTTATCCATATTGGCTTAAAAAAAAGCGTAGAAATCAATTTATGTTTTCAGCGTTTATTTATCTACCACGCTCTCTTAAAGTCGGAATTCTTGGAAAAGGTAGCATACATTTCAGTATGTGTAATCAACTTAGCTAAGTAAATCATACGTAATGATATCCATCATCTCACACACAACAAATTATAGTTCTTTTTTTCTTTTTTTTTTCTTTTTTTTTCAGAAATTGATATTTGACAACTGGTGAGTGAGCACTGGTATCTTTCATGTCGCCAACAATAATCAAGTATCACGTTTGCAACAATATATTTTTTAACATTCCAAGAGAAAAGTATTTTGTTTAATTTAGTCAGTCGCTGAAACCTGCAACTGTTGAGGAACATTTAGCTGGCTACTGCAATAAATTGAACTGCCAGAGCTCACTCACGATTTGTTAATTTTTCTGAAACTTCTTTAGTATGTTTTGTTCGTGATAACAGAGAGCATGAAGTGATCTTTGATCGGTTCCTGAAATGGGTTCGTATTATAAACAGAAAAAAATTTTTGGACATACGTCATTGTGGGCGGGTTTTTCTGCAGTACAGCAATATTCAACCACAATAGCGTATGCCCAAAAAATGATTGCGTTTAGGGAGCGTGAAGTGAGACTTCTTGGCTGAGTACACACGCTGCAATCTATACACTCAATTTCAGCACATTTCGACTTTCAAGATGGTGTACTATGAAAACCGCCATCTTATGAATACAATTCGCTGTCGTGAGTGTGTGTTTTTCTTAACCACTTAAAAAAAGTAAAAAATGGCTTTAAGAATATGTGGCAGATAAATAATGGCTGAAAACTCCAATTGTAATGTACACAAATGTTATTAGTCAATTAGAAAACACTACAAATAACAATACTAGATTATAATATTTGCCAACTTTGTGAGCAACCATCTACCCAAAATGATGCATTTGCTAAGCGTGATCTCTTGCTCCGCAATTAATGCACGAAATTTCGGCGTCAGAGATTGTTCTTCAGATGTACGTTACTCGAGAAAAAGTTTTTCTCAGAAAGTTGGCAATAACTGCTGTCTAGGATTGCTGTTTTTATTTTATTTATTTATTGAGAATTGGCTTCGAGAAGCGTACACTTTTAAACTGATGTTCTTATCGCTGACTTATGCAGCAAGTCCTCTTAAGGATACGCAGCAGTTTTGACGATGATAAATTCCCATTTTTTGGTGACGACTGTATTGATATTTTGAGATGGAATATCCGCCGCCAACTTACATTTGTAGTTTTGGAATTATCTTTGTATCAGCTTTTTTTTTGTGTACGCATCTGACGAAGTTACGGCATAGAATATGACATGGTGTGGACAGTTTAGATATACAGGATGTACCAGTACAGCTGATACAAACTTTAAGGGGAGATAGAGTACCCCCAGACAATGGGAAATCACATAGAAATGCATGGTCGGAAACGCTTTCCTGTGATACAAAATACAATAGATGAAGGACACGAACAAGAGGAGAAAACATGTTTATTGCTCATAATACAGCAAAAATGCCGGGAAGTCTTTGACTGGTATATATGGCGCTACGTAGACAGAATCATCAGATGACTGTGCATGCGCACACGCGGTTGTTACTGATGCGCTCGCTGTGATACGTCATTCCGCCTGAAGACAGAGTGGAACGTTATACAAACGCTGAGCTCGCTGATATAGGCTGTTAATTTTAAACTGGGCACTCTTCAACATATACAATTACCAAAAGCTGTATTTTATTGGGGCCGAAGGTGATCAGTTTTCAATGTGGTAAAACGTTTACGTTGGTGTTTACTTTCATTATATTTTTTGTATTGAAAATAGTGAAGAAGATGTATGCAAAATAGCTGAAAGAGAAATTTAAACAGTGCTCACTTTATCGTGAACAAATTATACAAGGTTTTTGCTGTGTTAAGACCAGTAAGTATGTTTTCTCATCTTGTTTGTGTCCTTCCTTTCTTGTGTTTTGTGACGTCACTACCGCGCCAGGAAAGCGTTTACAACCATGAATTGCTATGTGATTTCCCATCGTCTGGATGTACTCTAGCTCCCCTGAAAGTTTGTAACCGCCGCGCCGTACTGATACAGACTGTATAATTGCTTCAGTCATTTGTCATGTGAGTTTGCAGAATTTATTATTTTTCCCTATTATCAAAAGATAAATTAGTGAAAGATTCAATTAGTGTTTTACTGAATCTTTGTAGCATGTCAAATGCTGCGCCCCGTCATTGCCATCTATACATTTACATTAGCTTCCCTGCTGCGGCTTTGACGAGAGAAATTTTTGAAGGAAAAACTAACGATAACTTAATATCGTGTTGCTGAGATATTGAGAACACGGCGAAAGCATATTTTACTACTTTTTACGCCCAAGGCCTAACGATATCTCACCAGGTTTATACAATATCGAGAAAATCGTTAAAATGCATGTTGCCTCTTTAGGTATAGCACAGTAACTAATTTAATGATCCACATCTCGTTATAAATATACTAAAAGTTATGTTTCAGTTGTCATATCACTTTCAGCCCATCACGTAACATATAATCCATTCTATTAGTTTATTACAGCACCAACACCCACACCGAACTAACAAAATTTGTTTAGCCAGCATGATGAAATAAAATTTGGCCTATTTTCACGTAGGTGTAGTTTTATACCCAGCCCGTTTTTAATTCGTCATTTTAATAAGATAAATATTTCTCTTTACTAATGCAACCGATTGTTGATTAATGCTCACTACCTCCAGTTGACCGCCGATCACCAACCAGTTAGTTTCCCTTTTCAGGCTAGAATAATTTATAAACATAGTTACTTATAGTGGACGAGGAGGGACACGCAAGACTCGTAATTAAGATAGAGACATTTTAATAGAAACAATTAAATGTCGAAACAATGATTATCTTAGAAATTAGAACCGGGCGTGAAACATTTGAAACGACTAAGCTCATAGATCGTAAATATTTGAACTATTTTATTTTGACTAATAACATCTGTATTGGAAGATATTGTATAATTGAAGGCACTTTCAATATACTGCGTTACTCATACGTCTGTTGCTTCTAGTCAGCAGAGAAGCGTAGTGTTTTCATATTTGCAAGTGCATTCTTTTGCTTTCCGCAAGCGTAACAATAAATTCCTTAGTTAAAATGTACGCATGGAATTCGCCGCGTCCAGATTTTTTTATTTGTAGGCTGCAAAAACATTGAAAAATTTTATTACTCGCGGACAAAAAAAGCGAACGTGTTGAAAACTGTCTGACAGAGAGAAAACTAGGCAGGATTTACAATTTAAATAAAGTGCTGTAGTCGCACAGTACGTGATTGGCTGGAAGTTCTCTACCACCCCTCCCAACTGCATGCGTTCAGCAACTGTGTAGTCGGGCGTATAAAACTGACCCACATACACGGACAGACGACCAAATGCGCTGGCTAGTCGTTGTGTATGCCTGTATCTGACTACACGTCATTTATCTCCGGCTGTCTGCCGCCCTATGCGCGGACCGCCACCAGTCGATAACGCGTTGTGAATCACACTTCAGCTCGGTTACAAGGCAGGGTGCACGTATGTTAAAGCTGTTTTTACAGCAGAATTTCGTTATTTTATATTTAACCGCCTATGCTTTAAGTTGTAGATATTACCTCTGATGACCTTCCTAATGTAAAATACTTCAACGTCCGATATTTTTCGCATAATGGTTTTTACCAACAGAAAACTAAGTTGAGGGGGAGTCTTGACTGTTTTAATTAGACGTTAATGATTCGAAGTGCTTTCCATATTACTATCGAGAGAAAACTCGCCGTTCCACTCTCCCTCTCTCCGTGTATATTATACAAGATGTCCCTGAATAACGTTAAATGTTCGTAGTCACATTGTTGGGCATGCGAATATGAGTCAAATGAAACAGTACACTTTTAGGGTAGCAGAGGCTCGGAAGTACTTGTGAATTGACCCTCAAATTGCTGTCTTCGAGGGTCACAATCTGTGATGAAACGGCAGCAATTCGCAGTAGTGACGTCAACCAATGCGTCAAGTTGGCCGTCGAGTTGGGTAACAGAGGTGTTTCGGTCGCATCCCTCCAAGGCGATTCCGACTCGATGTCCGGTCGGAGTCACTCCCAGGATCTCACACGTGGGACTCGTATGTGGCGGAACGGAAGGTAGACGGGATATCGCGTAAAACTGCAGTCCTGTGTTCTTTCATTCTGGGCCAGCTTCATTTTATATATATATACACTTACACAAGTACTGTATAAAAAAAACTTCCTAAAATTTTTAGGAAGTATTTAACCTAAACGCAGTATGGGACAGTTACCACACTTCCGCTTTGTAAATATGGAAACATTTACTGTGGTTAGAATACAAGTCTGGTAACTTCAGTATGTATTTTATTGTTTTATAAAATATTTAAGAGTGCTACCGTAGATGTCTGGAAAACAATTCTACCTTGCCTACTTTCTAAGCACTCCTTTACGCACGTGATAGCAAATTTACAAACTATTTACTTAATACATTTGTACAAATCCAGAAACTTTTTTACGAGTGACATTACTGTTTTCATGACATTAAGCAAATCATGTAATTTTTCTTCGACGTCAACTATAGTTGTACGTAAATAGGTTAGTTTTTACCGTTTTTACTTTGGGTGAAACTCTGTAATAGTACAATTATGATTTTGACATAACACTGCGAAAACTATTGTACTACCTGAATGTTTAAGGACCGGCCTATTTTTCGATGAATCAGTTTTTGTCCCCAAACTAACTGCATTTCTCTCAATAATTTCATTATTAGACATCAAATTTCGTTTCTAAATTCACTGCTCTTATTCGAATACTTTCGAAGAGATATATATATATATATATATATATATATATATATATATATATATATATATATATATTCGTTTTTAAAACAGATTTTAAAAAAACTTGTTTTCCGTTTCTCTTTTACTCGCGAAAACGGATATCCCCACATTAATAATATTACAACCTAAGAAAACTTTTCTACTTATTTTGTTACCTCTCAAAGAAATACTTCTGCGGGAAAAACGGTGACAAAATAGGGAATTTTCGCTCCTCGATAACTCCAGATTGGCAAAACTTAAATCTTCTGACTACTTAATTGTTTTCTCCATTATTGTAATGCACACGATGCAAAAAATATAAAAATAAAAGCTCACTGAGAACTAGTACTAAGTTATAGAAAAAACATCCGAACAAACTTAACGTAAAATAGGATGGCATGTACGTGGGTCCTCCGATTTGGAACATTCTGTGCTGAGAGAAGTAAGACGTTGATTTAGAAGAAAGCCCTATTAATTATTTAAAACGTGGTCACGTCCGCCCAAGCGGTATTAAAGTCGGTTGTCATGGCAACCGACAGCGAATGGCTCTTCAGAAAGAGAGAGAGAGAAAGAGAGAGAGAAGAGGACCCGTCCAGTAACATGTAACATACCGGACTGGTTTCACATGGCATTACGTCCGACAAGTAGCCTACTACTGTACTACAGAGCTGTTTTCAGATACATCAGTCACTCAGTTTTATCTGCGCTTTCCGCACGACAAATCACCCACAGACGAAGAGTACTTACCTTTCAATGTCTTACTAACCGAGAATTCGTTTCAGGAAGAAATCATTTTTATGAAAAAAAAAAAAAAAAAAAACATTTTGTAATAATATTTTAAAATATGTTTCTATCGGTAGCGTATAGTGGTTGTTTTTCAAGGAATTCAATATGAGCTCCGAGCACGTCGATTTAATGCGTCTACCTGTCATATCCACTAAACTTGTGTTACGGAGACCGAGAAGAATACGTACCTTGCCTCTTGTACGCTAATGGAAGAAGAGTGCACCTTCTCCTACATGTCTACTGGTCCTATGGACAACTCAGTGTTGAGTATAGTCATTGCTTTACCAGCCGCATGCCTTGGACTACGACCACGATATGCCACTGGTTTCTACCAAGTGACGTAATTAAAACACCGTATAGTTATAGGCCTATATAAAGTCTGACCGTTTTGGTCTTACATCATTTGGTATAAGATAGTGACAGAGATTATGGTATATCGTGAACACTCTTGGTACCAACATAACCTTGGTGTTATACGTCTGTGACGCAACGTAGCTCAGATCAATAACAGGCATCAAATATTACAACAGCGGAGTTCTTATTAGCTGAGTCAAAAAGGGTAACAGCTCCACGTGTAAGTGAAAGCCAATAATTTTTTCATTAGCTTAACGTACGTTGAAACCCAGCAAAGTCAAGTTTTCCTGCGATAAACCATCATCTCTACGTATCGCATAGCACTTTGACGGTAAAAACCAATTTTATTTCTTAAAGAGCTAATGTCACGAGAAACATTCTATGAAATACATGATTTGATTGAAGAGCGCATAACGAAGAGGATGACATATTGGAGGAGACCTATTGGAAGTCAAGAAAAATCGGATGCTGTTATGCATAAACATACCAAGTGCCAATTTTTAGTTATCAGTAAAACATGCTATAAGTTTTTCAGATTTGAAACAGTTTTACTAAATTTATTTTAATATCATAAAGTTAATATTCGTGACAACAGGATATACTATTAAAATACTTTTTGTAAGATCGTTTCAAAGCAGAAAATTATTTTATACGTAACTTACAATTGGCACTTGGTCTGTTTATGCATAACGCCATCCAGTTAGCACTCACACTGAGGTAAATGTTTACACTTCACAAGTATTACTAATAGCCTATAATCAGGGCCGTCTACAGAGAGGGTCAGAGAGAACGTATATTTGGTGTCAGTTGTGTTTTTGTTGAACAACATTAACTATTGTACAGTTTTGCCTGACAAATACAAACTTGTTGAAAACTGATTGCGTGGCTGACTCAGATGCATTCAGGAGTTAAATGAGTATGATAATTTGAAATTTGGAAAGGGGAGAAAGAAAGGAAAGTGTATTCTGGGAGAAATGGTGCCCCAATGTCATGCTTGCACATGAACCCGGTATAATTGTCAACAGCCCTGACGGTAATGCTTTTTACTATGACATTAATGAAAACTGGTTAAAGATAACCGTAAACTGTTATTACCTTATGTTAAATATGAAAGTACCAATGTTACCAGTAGTAGCAATGCTATCATTAGTAATGTTATACAAATTACCTTAGAGTATGTATACCTATAACGTACAGTAGGCCTTGTCCAACCGTACACAAAAAATTACTAATGATAATAGAATCAAAAAGATCTTAGTTCATTGGATATAGTCTGAGCAACGAATTAAACGTCGTAACATAAACATTATGTTTGGAGCAACACAAAATACTAAGCCCAAACAATAACAAAATATTTTAAAATAAATTAGCAACCATAACCCAAATGGTTAGTGACAAAAAATTCATCTAACATGTAAACTTTTTTTTATCGAGAATACAGGTTTACAACTGAAAATGGACTGTTCTCGGACAACTTGGTAAATGTTTGCATATGAACTTCACTTAAATGACTAATAGGATGCGATATAGATGGAGCATTAGTAGTAGCACTAAAAATAGGCTGCGTAATAACACTTGAAGAAGTTTTTGCTTGTGTAAAATGTTTTTTCCGCAGAAGTCTCAAGAGTGTAGAACATAGCTTTCTTCAGCTTCTGACACAATCTGAAAGATTCGTTTCTTAATTGAAATTTGCGACGCAATTGGCAATACTTTAGTATTTTTTTTACATAGAATCAAAAAACAATTTTAAGCTATCACCTTCTCGTTGCATTAGTTTCCTGTCACGTTCTTCAGATCGTATTTATCTTTTCTTCAAGTTGTCAGACAGCATAGTTAATAGATCATCTCCACTGCGTTTTGTAGGTTGTTTGGTTGATGAATTGCTGATGGCTGGTAGCTCACAGTCGTACACTTCTTGCGGCGCAGGTGGAGCACTAAAGTTTTCATCTGCAGCTACGACCTTGTTGAAAGTTTGATGAGTTTCTTCTGTGGATGCTTCGATGGGCGTTACAATGGCAGAGTGGGACATACTGCTACTCTGTTGAAACCTCTTATATGTGGGGTATCAAAAACTTAAGTTGGTTGTAAAAACGGTATTTAGATTTATCTGTAGCTGCCTGCCCAGTTTTTTTTCTATGAAGAGCGTCCCGGAGATTGTCACGAATTTTATTCCATTCTGACTTCACTGTAGGTCCTGTAACAAATAAAACACGAATACATAGGATATTTTCTGTTACAGGTATTTTGCTACTGGAAATTACTATAAAACAATGGCATACAGCTACAGATTGGGAGATAGAACTGTGGCTCGAATTGTTGGAGAAGTGGCAACAGCACTATGGAAAACACTGAAGCCTAAAGTTATGCCAGAAATGACGGAAGATACTTGGCTGAACATATCGCAAGACTTTGAACATAAATGGCAATTCAAGAACTGCGTAGGCGCGATCGATGGAAAGCATGTAGTTATCACCGCCTCGCTCAGGATCAAGTTTTTTCTCTTACAAAAAACTTTTTCTGTGGGTTTGCTTGCTATAGTTGACGCCGATTATAGGTTCATTTTCATCGCTGTTGGTTTACAAGGAAGATTTAGCGATGCAAGCATTTTCACGTCAAGTGTTCAAGGGAAACGACTTACAAATGGTACACTCAATCTATCACCAGCACAGTGACTTCATGACATGCCTTACATTTTTTTTTGTGACGAAGGATTTGCACTGCAGAGACATATAATGCGCCCATTTCACCGTGTAAACCTGCAGGATGAACGAAAAAAAGTTTTCAATTACCGGCTGTCCAGATGACGCCGTGTCGTAGACAATGCTTTCGGCATTATGGCATCCACGTGGCGCATGTTTTACAGACATTTAGTAACAAAAGTAGATGCTGTTGTGAAGTGCGTACAGGCAGCGTGTGTCTAGCGCAACTTTTTATGCAATAAGATGTGTGAACTAAGAGTTTATGCCTACAATGTCTCGGCCACAGATACGCAGCTGCTTCCTTTGCAACGACGTGGTTTCCCCTGCAAGTGCAGAAGAGTTCAGCGTTCGTCAACAATTGGTTGATTACTTCAATACCAATCTGGAATGGTTCCTTGGCAAACTGCTAGGGTACGCTGAGGATGTGAACGCAAAGCAGACGACAGTGATTTCGAGTGAAGACACTCCATATGAACAAACAGCCTTTCTAGCCTAAGAAATTGTATTTTGTCTGTGATCTTAGCATAGGTGACATTATAAGACCTGCAGTAATTTAATTTTACACAGAACAAACCTATCATTACTCTAAATACACTACGTAAATGAAAAAAAAAACATGTGGAGGTATATTTCATTACTTAAATTAATATTAAAATAATACTACATACTACAATATGGGCAATGTATTTATGTTACGTCCCACCAAAAATATTTTTTCCATCTATTTATTTTATAGGTAATTAGAGTCGCGGTGTTTTTGAGAGGTATAGTCTGGTTCGGGGGTGCGATATATTTATTATCAATGATAATTTGTCATACCTTTTAAATAAAATTATGTTGAGACACATTTACTTACCATGTGCGTACTTAAGTTCGCTGCTGATTGTTGCCCATGCATTTTCTTTCTTGTCAATGTCTTTGTAACATTTATCATTTACATAGTATAGAAAATTTCGTTCACGCACCTCTCTTTCATGTCAGAATCCATCGGTTGCATTTGACTACATTGCGGCGTGTTAACCCGCCCCGCCTAGTCCCGCTGAAGGGGACGCTAGGCCTAATAGTTAGAGATGATGGTTTATCGCGGGAAAAGTTGACTGTTTGATAGATTTCAATACACGCCCAGCTTACCAGAAAATTACTGGCTTTAGCTTGTACATGGAGCTGTAGCCCTATTTGACTGAGCCAATAAGAATCCCGATATTGTAATATTGGATGGCTGGTATTGGTCTGCAGACAGCTACGTTGTGTCAGTGTTTTCAAGGCTATCTTGGCACAAAACATTTTCGCGATATACCATCATCTCTACTAATAGTGATACAGCCGTAGCCGTGAAATTTTGTCGCGGCTCATTTGATACGGGCGAATTTCGTTACTTATTTGGCTGCCCGAGGCTGTTGATAACAGCCTCGTGTACATTTGACTCCTGCATGATACGGCATGTTTCCTATTGCCCTGGTTGCTGGCTACCACGCGCCTTACGCTGATTGGCGGTTGGCAATTCCGCAATGGTAATGGCTAGTGAAGCCATTATGCTGGCGTGTGTGACTGAGTTTACCGTCCTACCGGCCATTTTACTTCTGTATTTCTAAATATTACGTGGTCTTGTACAGAAGAGTTAGTGGGATGTGCCAAATAATTCAGCTACGGAACCGAGCGACGTGGCGCAACGGTAACACGTTGGATTCGCATTCGGGAGGACCCGGGTTCGATCCCCAGCTCCAGCCATCCTGATTTCGGCTTTCCACGGTTTCCCGAAATCGCTCCAGGTTAATGCTGGGATGGTTCCTTAACAAAGGCCATGGCCGACTCCTCTCTCAGCTTCCGTCACTGTGCCAAGTTGTGTGCCACCGTCCCCAATGACCTCCAGTGGCGTATCGTGGTCGTGTTCCAAGGCATGCAATATAAGCTCCGACTATACACTTTGAGCACGTGGCCTCAGTGTGCATACTGGTCATATCCAATAAATAGGGAAAGGAATTTTTGGCGAAAAGAGTTTTGCCCCACTTTTTTTTTCAGTGCCTTACGTGCATACCTGAGGCTCAACTTCATCACTATTGGCAGAGTGTTTTTGTGCAGAGTCATTATTCATTTGACTGTGCCAATCAATACACGGATAACTGCGACACATCACGCTGGTTGTTAAGACATCCTATGACTGACCGCAAAGCAGAGATGCAAGTGCGCACGTAAGGCACTGAAACAAAGTGATATAAAAATCTTTTCGCGTATTTCCTATCTCTATACACGTCTAATGGCCTCACAGAGAACTCAGTGTTGAATATAGTCACAGCTTAGCACCGCATGTCTTGGAACACGACCACGATACGTCACTGACGACCTCGCTGTTGAGGAGACGTGAAGCCCACTTACCTTACCTTCAGCGAAACAGGCGACGTTTGGAGTTTCATGCACGGAACTTTCAAGGCCGTGCCTTGGCTGCAAGAATACCAGACGAAGACAGCGGTGTAACCTTCAAACGACTGGAAGAATGTAACCGGCGTCGGCTGCCAAGTCAAATTAGCAGCGAAGCGACAGGTTTTAAGAGCCGATGCTTCAACCAGAGTACCATAGCTAAATGCACAACACAGAAACTAGCGCTTCGTCTTGTCACAGAAATACCACCACTGGAGACATCTATAGGCGGTTCGGGATAAAGTGAGCACTGAAGAAAGCTATGCTAAAGTACTATTTTCAGCCAATTCAGTTCTTTCCGCGCGTAACGGCTAACGACGGAAAATAACTAACCTCTCTGAACACATCACTTGATGTTTACGCAGATAACATAAACTGTGCAGTCGGTAGGAACCAATATAGATTCATTTTAAAAAATCAATTAATTATGCAAAATGCAAGTATGTTTACTTCGGCTGATATGTTTCATCATTGTTGTATTTAAAATGGAGTACACACGGAACTATATAGGTTAAATTTCTAGAGCTCACTTTACTGCGAACCACATATAACGACTGTAAATTCGTAGCAAGTTGCGTTTCTAACCAGTGACATAGAAAGGTTTCAATTTCAGAAGGGGGCCCTATGTGATAAAAAGTTCATAACACGAATACGTTATTCAAAAATGACTTCTTTTTTTCCCTACTAGTGCTGTTAGTACGCCCAGATACGAAATTATAAGAATATGTAATTAAATTTCAAAAATTCAAAAACTTTCTGGGGGCATGTCTCTTTTGGCCTTCCCTCGGGATAAGCGACTGTGTCGAACTAACTCGGGAAGATGAAAGGGTCCGCGTATGGAAACAAGGCCCGCATGTCAACAAGAGCCTGTACTGGATAGAGGCAGGGGAGTGTTCAGCCAGCAGTTACAACGTGTTTACAAAATAATCATTCGACTTCACGAGGTTAAACCTTTACATGAATGTAGATAGAAGAACCTTGAAATACATATAGAACCGTCAAGATTTCCGTGGCGTATTTATAACGTTGCTGGGTCACTAGTTTCTAGATAAGTGTTCTCTTGGTGCTGCTAGTTTTTTCGTACAGTATGTGTCGAGGAGGCGAAAACGCAGTAACAAAAGGTGTTTTGCGTTCTTAGTTTTTGCAAGTGTCAGTCTGTTACAAATATGCAGCGTTATTTTCGTCGACAGTATGGCCCCTTGCTTCCTGTTGCTCAGAACATCTGCTATTGCCACCATCAGTTTCAACGTTTATTGTTCAACAACAGTACACTGTTAGATGTAAGGTCACTGCCTACTTCAGAGTCCTGGCGGGAAGAAGATTACGGAATTACATGAATTACATTAGGCGTGGCTCAGTACATGTCGAGGAGTGAGTGAAGAGGTTATGGTCAGCACTTAACATCTAGGTCTTTAGCGCTAGTGAGAGGTGACATAATGAAATTATCGAGCATCGCCGGAACGAAAAGGCGGGGGGGGGGGGGAACTGGATATCTCCGAAAAAACCCGCTCACCAGCGGCATCATCCAGCACGATTCAGCACCTGTAAACCAATAAATATGCTCACACTAACTGTTTTTTTAATCTTGGTGCCACCCACATTGACATAAACATTTTAGGAATAATTTTTTTTCAGTATTTTCAAAACTGTGATAAAATTAGTATTTTAGTTATAAAAACACTCGAAAACACCGACTCATGATTTTCCGCAGCATTTTAATTCCCTTAGCACCGTAGCAATACATTCTTCATTCTTAAAAAAAAAAAAAACATCCGAAAATGATGTGAAAAGTTACTAGCATCCTCAAATATAATTTAACATGTAAATCCCGAGTCTTGCTCGCGCCAAGGCTCCGAGGTTGGCAACGCCCTGAAGTGGAGAAGTGCACTGCCGAAACTTAGGAATACGAAAATTACAGCGGCCATAGTTGAGCATGAGAGTGTTTCACGCCGTTCTTGTTTTTGTGTGGAAAACACTGAATGTCATAGTCGTAGGCCTACAAGATATGCTAGAGATATATTCTTCCGCAATTACAGGAATATTCGGAAGACTAATATTTTCCATCAGGACGGCGCACTACCGCAATGGCACTTGCTTGTTTAGACCAGTAACTTATTGAATGAGAGATCAGCCGTAAGGGACTTACGGTTACAAGGCCACCTGATCTCTGCGTATGTACCATTTATTGTGAGGGATTTGTGGAAGACTCCGTCTACGTGGCTCCCCATTCAACTAATACGGTAGACGAACTGCGAGGTCACATAGCAATAGCAGTGGCTGAGCATGTTTGCCTCATATATGGTAGAGTTCGCATAGACAATATGTGAATGGTAAGTGGAACATTTGTTTACGTAGACGTATTTTAAAAATTACCAAAACGTTTATTCATGAGTGTACAGGTCTGCTGCCAAACAACGACCTGAAAAAATTCCTGAGATTTTTGACCTGTAAGCTAGCATATTTCCGTACTCAAGCAGACTACAGCTACTCATTGGATGTTCGCTAACACAGACATACCACGTGCTTGAGCTTGGATTTAGTTACTTCTTTATTAATGGCTCCGTATCCTCAAGAAGATGTCGAATAAGCCAAGGACCGATTGCGAATGTGATACGAACGAACTAACATTTCATTGTTCCAGAAAGAAAAAGCGAATTTTTCAGCACTCCATTATAAATATTTCCTAGAAATTTCTGCAGTCTTAAGTTTTTGACGCACGATCACTTTCAAAATTTCGTCACTTGAAATACAGCTTTTCTCTAAATGTACACCAAATTACGGAACATTTTTAATGTGTAGAGAATTATGTTAGTTAAAAAAACTAATAAATTTTGATAACGCAGTTTATTTGAAGTAAGTAAAAAATTGTGGAACAGCAGATCTGATCTCCAAGTTCTCACATTGCCAAACGTGCCGGCTGTATAAATGAAAGGAACGGTTTATATCATGTGTGCACGTGACAACCTGCCAACATCTGAAAGCCAATTTCATACCAAATTCGTTAAACCGGGCCGCAAGGGGAGCACCTCTTTCCGTTCTGACGCGCCTCCATCCCTTTTATCCAAAGCCCTCACATAATTTATGTATTTCCTTTTCCCACGTCATCCGAGCGGGCTACGCACAGACAGAGGGCTCGGCGGTTAAATCATATCGCGCACAGCAATATTTCCTCTCGGCTGCGAGCGATGGTTCACCGTGTCCTGGGGCATTTCAGTCTTTTGACGCCGACTCTGGTGCATTTACAAGTTACAAATAAAATGTTCTGTGCGCTGAAAATAAAATACAGTCAGTTTGTGGTCATGTTAAGGGTGCTGGCTACCTTGAAGTTTTGGCGAGAACAAGTATATAGTGATTTACGTGTCAAATTATATTCTGTGGAGCAAAGTCCCTTTCACGATATCGCTTTCCAATAAAAACCCATTTCCTGCATTGAGGCGAGGAAAATATTGTTGCAGATATTAAAATTTATAAACAAATGTGTTGGTGTTTTCAATAGTTTTATTTATGAAAATACCCATTTGCTCGCAGGTTTTAAGGATATTAAATACACAAATAGTCCAAAATACCCGCGGTGAAACGAACAAAAAAATCTGTGGTGGCATGTTCGTACAGTAGGTTCGACAAATATTGAGCCACACCGAATTAAATTAAACATACTGCTCGACAAACCGAAGTGTGTCCTCGGAAAATATGTGAACTATAGCCGCCCCCCCTCTCAGACATACCTCACCCTCCTACTTTCCTTCAACCCGCTACACCCTACCAGCCAATAACGAGCAAGTGCCTGGCCGTCGCGACAAGCACTTCGTACAGTCTCGTCAGCCAGAAAGTGACAACCAGTGTGTAGTTGTTGTCTAGTAGGTGTCGTTATGCACCACGCATCTATAAGGTATATTATTGACATACGAAATGCATAGCAGCAAAGTAGCAAACATCGATGTGTCAAGAACGTGTGTTCATTCGCACAGAGAGAATATAGTGCCACATCATACAAAACAACATTCCTTGATAATTATATTTACCAACTTTATGAGCAAACATTTATCCAGAATGATGCATTTGTTAAGCGTGATCTCTTGCGCCGCTATTAAATGCACCAGATGTCGGAGTCCGAGATTGCTCAGAAAGTTGGCAAAAATTATTGTCTGGGATTTTTTTTTTTTTTTTGCAAATTGGTTTCGAGAAACCTACTATCCTAAACTGATGCTTTTAGCGTTGACTTATATACCACGTACTCTTACGATTTCGGGAGATGACATTGTCAAGGATTTACGGTGGGTCGAGATGCGGGTTTAATAAACAAAAGGTAATATTTCAAGCAAAGCTCATCCCCTCCCCCTTCACAAATATCTTACACCGGGTTGGATTCACGGCGCGGCGGGGTCGCCCAGGATTTCCACATATGGGAATCGTGCCATATGATGCCGTTGGTCTCTTCATATCATCACCCTCACGCTGAAATCCTCGTTGTTAAGCGCTGACCAAAATCTCATTTTAAATAAGATAACGGTGATGGGTACTCTGCCCGAAGGCAGCTTTAAAGCGACGAATGGCACTGGGCGATGAAAACCACGACCCCACCCCTTCCCCTCTCCTGGAAGCCGACTAGACGAGGTGCTTCTGCGGTATTGCCTTCCGTAGTAGGGGTATGAGGGGACAACACAACACCTATCCCTGAACCCAGAGAGGCAACTGTAAATACTGACCTCCACGGCAGAGGGCAGAAGAGGTACCCAAACAATTTAGTGAATACATTATTTTAATATTTATAAAACGTCTATAAATGACACTTAAGGGTGTTCATGGGGAGAAACTTTACAAATTTATATTTGTATGAAATAGTGTCAGTTTTATAGATGTTATTTGGGAGTATATTTTCCTCTTACAATTCGCGTTGCTAGTTTTCCCATAACGGCATTTTAAAGTCAAAATTTGCATATTTTTACTTCATACAAATCTTGAAAACTAATGAACATTATGAAATTAAATACCTCACATTATAACTAAATGTACCAAGCTACTACTTCAAGTATACCCCATTACAAAAATGTTTATATTAAAAAAAAATAAATTCTTATTTTTTTTTTTTGTTATAGTTACAATTTTTTTAAACTACAAAAATTATTTTCTACTGATTTTGATATGCTTCAAGCCTTAGACTGTGACATGTAGTTTTGATATGATTATTTTCGTCCCCATTATGTTTAATGGCTTCCAAGTTTTGTATGAAGTAAAATGATGCAAATTTTCACTTTGACATGCCATTATAAGAAAACTGGCTGCGCAAAATTTTTTTCGTAAGAGGAAAATAAACGCTCAAGTAACGTCTACAAAACTAACCCTATTTTATAAAAATATAAAATTATGATTTTTCTCCACTTTAAAATTTAAAAAAAATTTTTTTTTAGAAATTTAAAAGAAAACTATTTTACAATAATTGCTTACATCTTATTTTATTATTTGTATTAATATTCTTACTTATACGAAATTTGAAATGCCGGAAAGTTTCGTATTTTTTTTGTGAAATATATTTTTTCCTTTATTCATAATTTTTATTTAGTTCTCGGAAAGATATATAAAATAAAAAAGCACTGTTTTACGAAATACTCTTAAGATAATTTGGTGTACTTAGAAAGTAATTTACTTGATAACCACGCGAAGTCCCGGGCAATAACTAGTTTAAGCATATAATTTCGCGGACAAAAATGGAATGGGTGTTTTGTGGTTCATAATATTTTCAAAGGCACAGGCAGGTACAACACACCTTCATCGTTACTTTACGTTATAAAATTATATGGTCACAATTGAATGTCTCATATAGACGAGTTACCGGCAAGAAGACTGCATGTCAGTTCGTTGTTTTCCGCCTACCTTAGCGGCTAGGGTGAAGTGTGATGCGCGTACTGCCCCGCCCTTAGGTTATCGCACTTCTTGAACTCAAACGCGCAAAATAAGTTCTTAAGTACTAGTACCTACATACATATCCGGATAGTGTTTCCTGAACATCCACATGTTATTATATTTCACTCCTTTTCGTAGTGTTACGATTACCAAGAGCCTCGCCTGGAGGCCGGAATAGCGACGATGGCATCCTTAATTGGTTTACTGGCTCTAAAAAGCTCTTAAATATATGGGGTAAATATATGAAAAATACCAATTAATCCCCTGAAACAGGTGTTTCCTCTATAAATATCATGTTATTTGGTTTACCGTGGTATCGCGTATGACCAAATGTGTTGAGAATACTTTATAAAGTCATTGAAATGTTGTACCTATGTATAATAATGCAGATTATGTAACATTCCAAAATGGCACCCTACAGATTCTATAGGTTAGTTTATTTAATTTGTAAAAGCTACCAAGAACATACCAGTTGGTTCATAAATAAGTTTAATGGTTTTATGCATGTCACACAATACTACCCGAAACTGATATGATCTTTGAAAGAACTGTGCAGTGGGAGTTCATGACTGGATTTAGTTTCTTGGACATACTCCGTTGCAAATGAATGACTCTCATTAACCTGTCTTTGACAGTAATTCATTTGGAATGGAGTATTTCCAAAAAACTAAATCCAGCTGAAACTCATATTTTGAAAATAAGCTCTGACTGCTGCAGTGCTATACATACGTGAACTTAGAATTAATTTCAGTATGTCCTGAGACACATGCACATTAATTTTCTGTAGGCGATTGTATTTTACAAAATTGCAAAGCAGATGAAGCGCACTTGCAGTTTGATGTTGATAACAGGTAGATCTGGTATTGAAAGAGGAACTGAAATACGTCTATCTCTTATGTTGATATGAGCTTTAATAAAAACGATGATTTGGAAACAAATAATATCCTTCTTGCATGTCAAATAATACACCACTTCACGCCAAAGTTGGCGTTAGTTACTTCGGTAGTTTATGAGATAATACGTGTGAGCCTTAATTTCTCAAATTATGTTGCACAGAAAAATTGTGCAAAAATATACTGTAACATCAATAAGGGTCGCGGTGGCCGAGTGGCCAGATCACTCGCCTCCCACCAAGATCCGGGTTCGATTCCCGGCGGGGTCGGTCCCCGGATTTTCGATTGAGGGAATTGTGCCGGACTATGCCGTTGGTCGGCAGGTTTTCTCGGGGATCTCCCGTTTCCCCCACCCTTTGATTCCGGCGCTGCTCCATACTCACCTCATGTCACCCTTACCACTCTGCAGAAGACCTCGATGTAAAGCGCTGACCAAAAATCTCTCTCATCAACGGAAATTCCTATTCCTCGCATTCGGTAGGATCTCAAATCCATATAAATCTCTTAGACGAATGCTGGGATGGTTCGTTAATTAAGAGCCATGTACAGCTGGTGCATGGACATTGTTGCAGCGTGCTAGGAGAAAAACATTTTAATAACTACTATTAAACGTGTATTTGATATATTTATCTACGAAAATAAAACACATTTAGAGCTATGCTTCTCTATTTTTGCTTTCTAGATATCGTGCTTAGAAACACGGTTTCGTGACACCTTAAAATGACTAAAAAGGTTTTTTTCCGGTTGCTGTCACGTATAAAAAATTACCAACCGTAATCGTAAAACTAAAATAGAGCAGCACGCGCAAGACTTTACTAAGCACTTTCCGTAAATAAAGAAGTAAGGTCACCGCTTAAGTATGTTCAAGTGGGGAAAAATCATAATTTTATATTTGAATGAAGCAGCGTTAGTTTTGTACACGTTACTTGGGAGTATATTTTCCTCTTCTAAAAACTTTTTATCTCAGCCAGTTTTCCCATAATGGCATTTCAAAGTCAAAATTTGCATGTTTTTAGTTCATACACCCCTAGGAACCAATCAACATAATAACAAATTTTCAGTTAAAGTACATGGAACAGTCTAGGGCTTTAGGATATAAATATCCAATACAAAATATTTTTCTATTATAAAAAATCCTAAAAGTAGCAAAAAAAAATTTAATTTCAGAAATGTTTAAAAATACAAAACATTGTTCGAATGGGTTTTGATATAAGTACTTAAAGCTCTAGCCCGGGACATGAAATTTCACTGTGAATTATTTCGTTTCATTACGTTAATTGGTTTTCGAGGGGTGTATGAACAAAAAACACGCAAATTTTGACTTTGAAATACCACTATGGGAAAACTGGCTAAGGTAAATTTTATTCGTAAGAGGAAACTTTATGCCATGTAACGCCTACAAAACTAACACTGATTTATGCACATATAAAATGATTATTTTTACCCTCTTTAACATACTTAAAGTTCCATAGGAAAAAGCTAACGACCAAAACACCGCACGCTGTTTTCGCACTCCACGCATAAAGGCGATAGCTTCGTTGACGCACGAACCAGTCTAACTCTAATCGCCTGGCTGTTTCCGTACCTCAAACCCGGCATCTGGCACTTGCTGTATAGGCCATGGCCGATTCGTTTCCATGTTCCTGTCCGTGAATAATATGTGCAAATCGTCTCCAATGACCTCGCTGTCGACGAGACTTAATTCCCAGCAAAAATTAAATGTTTGTATTCACCACTTATTCTATTCACTTCATCCTCACGTGTCAACCCACCATTGAGAGAAGGGAAATATTGTGTGCAGTGTGTGCCCCTCTGGCAGATGAGATAAAAAAAATAGTTGGAAGGTTCAGCGAGCTCCGGTGAAAACTTTGTGCCGGAGGTTTCATCCGTGCTCGTTACGCGTTGCCTGAGCCTCACATCAGCGCGGTACTGCGGGGGTGCCTGGGTAGCAAGGGTTTTAAATTACCGGTCTTTTAATACTGCGCAGTGAAGGGTGGGGCGAAGGAGAAGGAATAGGTGGAGGGTGGAGGCTGTAGGCTCCTCTGACTAGCCTGCAAAATCAGTAAATTGTATTTTCTGGCGGCGCTGAGGATCATAAACCAGCCGCACACGAGCAACGCCAGGGTGAATGAGCAGGATAGTGGATGGAGAGGGGAGAAGGCTGTGAGTGGCAGGCCTGCCAGTGAGAGAGACGGGAACATTTCGGGTCATTGTGATCGTCCGGGCAATCAAACCAATCTGTATGCGTAGTAGAAAAATGTTTCCTGCGTGTCCGCGGAAAAAATCCCTGCGGATTATAAAAAAATAATACGCCACGCTGCGTAAAAAAAAAACGATTCTGTGTTGTCGGGAAAAACAACTGCCTAAGCTCGTGCCTATGGGCTCGGTCAACCGTTGCGTTGCTTTTGGTATGCGATCGTGGCATCCGGCGGTATCGATAATCCGTGTTCTATTATTGGTTGTTCTCCTTAAAGAGGGCATTTTCAAGGCCATGCTTAGGTTTTCTTTCTGCCATGTTCTGTCGTTTTGCATAAATACTGTCATGTTATTAATAAAGACAATACATACATCTCATCGTTCTCTCTAAGATTAGTGTCTTAAATGTATTTATTAGTGGTTCATCCTTTTTGTGTGCACTCACAGATTAATGTAGAAGCTCAAGTAAGTTGTTATAGGGATAGACGCAATAACATGAGTACTCTTGAAGACGCAGTTTCCGTCACTCTGCAATGTAAATATATAAGCAAGTAATAAACACAATGCATATGACCTGAGTCAAGATGTGTTGTCTGTTACCACAATATAATTATATCTTTGATTACTATTCTTGACAAATATGTTCTGCAAAAGGGTTCATTTTACTGTAATTAGTCCCTAACTACGTTGTATGTTGATTGTTGTGTGGCGTATGGAATACGTCAACTCCCCCAGAAAGAAAATAAACCGCCAAAATTATACTGATTAAAGTAATTTTTGTCAGCAGCTAAAAGCGAGGTTTTCATCGCTGGTGACTAGTAATATGAAGAGATGATGGCATGTGCGAACATATTTTGTGCCAACATGCCCTTGAAAACACTGTAGTTTCTTGCAACGCATATGATTGGGTTATATACGTCTGACACAACGTAGTTGTCTTCAGACCAATAACATTTACCAAATATATTACAATACCGGGAATCTCATTGGCTCAGTCGAATAGGGTAACAGCTTCACGTACATGCAAAAGCCAGTGAACATGTGGTAAGTAGAGCCCACGATTTTTGGTGAAAAGAATTCTGCAACAGTTTGTTTCAACGCCTTACGTGCACATCTGCAGGTCTGCTTCTTGATTATTGGCAGAGTGTATAATTGCGCAGGCGTGGCTCATTTGACTGCGCCAACAGGAACAAGGTTACTGCGACACCACACGTCTGTGATTTGCGGGTAAAACACCGAGACGCTGAGAATTTAATACAGCCAATCACTAACCACGAAGCAGAGCTGCACATGTGCACATAAGGCATTGAAACAAATTGTTGCAGAATCCTTTTCACCAAAAATCGTGGACTCTAGTGGTAAGCAGAACGTACGTTGAAGCCCAACAGTCAAATTTTCCCGCGATAAACCATCATCTCTAGTAATATGAGATGAGTTCAGTGTAACGCCAGAATGAAGGGGTGGAGAAAACAGGATAACGGCGAGAAAACCCACCACCAAAGGCATCGTCCGGCACTATTCGCAATTGCGAAAATCTGGGCCGAACTCGCACGGAATCGAACCCGGATCGGCCTGATAGAAGCAAACGCCTTAGCCCTTGAACCAATTTAGCACTGTCTGTTCCATGTGTTCGGATGTGAACCAGCAACCCTAAACGAGAAAACGCTCTAGGCAAATGGTTGGATGGTTACTCAATACAGAACATGGACGAATCGCTCCCCGTTGCTGTCTGCTTGAACGACGATCCATTTTACTAGTACAGTACTTAAATTAACGACCATATAATTTTACTGGAGGAAAGTCTGCAGCAAAGTTCACGGCACGTTTCTAATTGAGCTTCACATGTATCCAATTAATGCATTTTGAAGTACGCTAGTCTGAAAAGGCCGTTTTTAGCAATGTCGGAGAGCTGCGGAACAAAAATTTAATGAGAATGGTGAGTGAGTGAGAGATTTTTGGTCAGCGTTTAACATCGAGGTCTTTTGCGCTGATGTAAGGTGACAAGAGGTGAGTATGGAGCAGCACCGGGATGAACGGGCGGGGGAAACGTCAGATCCGCGAGAAAACCCGCCGACCAACGGCATCGTGCGGCACGATTCCCTCGTGCGAAAATCCGGCGACTGATCCCGCCGGGAATCGCACCCGGATCGCCTTGGTGGGAGGCGAATGGTCTGACCATACGGCCATCGCGGCCCCTATGAGAATGGTGTCTTAACAACGATATTCCATCCTTGTCCGAAGTGTGTTTTCTTTTCGCGTATTTGCACAATGGAGAAGAGGAAAACAGTTTCGTAACAGACGTACATATTTCGAATACACTGCAACACACACATTTGAAGCGCGTGGTACGTGGCCCTACCTGCAATTAAAATGCATTGCGACTATTCTTTTTTTTTTACGAAACTATTTGACGCGCTTTATATTTGTATATCTTCGAAAATAATACACACTTCAAACTATGTCTCTATAATTTCAAACACGGGACGTTTCGACCTCTCAAGTGTATTGTTTCACTGACCTGTCACGCTGTCACTACAGGAAAATAAATTGACCACGGAAATATTATAAAAGACCGTGGTATATAAATTAACACTTAACACATAATACACAATCAACATATTTATGAGAGTAAATATGCCCATATCCTTTAAAATACCTCTGGTCAACATTACACGTTCCTGGCAAACAATTTCTATCGCCGAATTGTTGTGCCTTTATTGCCATTAGGAGATTGTGCTAAAAGAATGCGTATCTCTGGCTAAACAATTTTATCGCAAAGTTGGTCATTTATTTTAATCTAGGGTTGTGTTTTCACGTCTTCACGGTACCGGCTTACAGAAAACCAGTAGATTCAACAAACGTTTTATGGGCGTTAAAGAGCGATAAAATCGTAATATTATATTTTTATGAAATATCGTTAGTTTTGTAGACGATATTTGTGAGTACAGTTTCCTCTTACTAAACAATTTTAACTCGCATAGTTTTCTCATAACGGTGTGGCAAAGTCAAAATTTTCTGGTTTCGCTGCCATGGAAATAGTGAAAACCAATCAACGTACATAAATGAAATAATTCACAGTGAGCTTTCATCCCATGAGATATGCAATAATACATTAAAAACACACAATTGTGTATTTTTTAATTTTAAAAAATCACAGAAGTACAGAAAAAAAATACAAAAATTTCACATAAAAAAAAGTTGGCGGGATGTTTCTTGATGTTTTATTACGTAGCCCATAGTATGTTATTTCACTGTGAATTATTTCACTTACATAAGTCAACTGGTTTTCACTATTTGCATGGCAGCAGAATATGTATATTATGACTTTGACGCACCTTTATGAGAGAACTATACCACCTAAAATTGTTTTATAAGAGGACAACAAAACTAACACTGTTTCATATAAATGTATAATTATGATTTTATCGCACTTGAACACCCTTAAGCATCAACTTTTACACTACGCACTCATAACGCGTTACGTAGTAAACGGTGACGAGCGACAGTTTGGTCTGAGTCTTTCTGTTTGTCGTTCCTCCACCGCCTTCTTTTTTCCTGCTCAACATTCCACCCCGGGATGACAGTGACATGATACGACAGACCTGCCCCAGGCTCCTCACAGCACGAACCTGGCGCTCGGCTTGACTGAGTTAACATGATCTACCTAGTTACCAGTGTGAGGGAACAAAGTGATCGTCTTTAATATCTGCCACCTGCTTTATTCCACTGCAGTAAGATGTACTCCTTTCAAGCGAACAGGATAAAAATTATACTTTTTATGTTCAGGCCAACACAGTTCAACTTTTTTTAGATTTTGACAATGGCGTAGTCGAATTAAAAACAAATTTCTACTACCTTAGTTTCTAAGCTGATTGCATGAAGTCAGCTAGGAAAGGATAGAGACAAACATTTTTATCAAATGTTTCATCGTGGAACACCTTGACTCTATGATTCGTACAATATCACTCAAAATACGGACTGAACTGTTTTGCCATAACGGTAGGCCAAAATAAGGATTATTTTTAATACGTATCAAGCGAGGAAGTGCGAATTGTAACGGTGTCGCGAATTGTAAATCGTCGTACTTGCATTCGGAAGGATCCGGATTCCATTCACGGCTTCGGCCATCATGAATTCGTTTTCCACGGTTTCTCGAAATCGCTCCAGGCGAATGCTGCGATTGTTACGGATGCGGTCTACATTTGTTTTCAAAATAATTTTTTTTTATTGTTAAATTTGTACCAGACATTTTCTTCTTATTTTAGACACAAATTGTGACTAAATCTTCCTCTTAGGAAATTTTTGTATCCCTCATCGTTTTTACGTAATGACTCGTAAACGTCAAAATTTGCATTTTACGGTTTTATGTACGCCACTAAAACAAACTGACATACCAAACTGAAAAAAAATATCATAGTGTATAACAATGTTGTAGGCTAAAATTTTACAAATATAAAACCAAGAATTAAATTTTTTGAATTTAATTAAACATTTTGGATTTTAAAATGAAAATTAAAAATTTTTTCTTTAAATTTCAATTATTTTATTGTTTTCATGTGTGTAAACATTGTTATACACTGTGAATTTTTCCGGTTTGGTATGTCAGTTTGTTTTAGTGGCGTACATAAAACCGTACAATGCAAATTTTGACGTTTACGAGTCATTACGCAAAAACTATGAGAGATCCAAAAATTTCCTAACAGGAAGATTTAAACACAATTTATGTCTAAAATAAGAAAAAAATGTCTGGTACAAATACAAAAATATAAAATGACGCTGAAAACTGATGTGAACCGCACTCTTAAGGTGGCCGCCTGTCCAGGCCGCCGAGAAGTGTGCAGAGCTTAAACCAACAGAAGTTCATTCGGAAATTACCCAACGTACGTGAGTGATGTCTGATTAGGTATAGCATTCAAAGAACGTTACGCACGTACGCCCGTTTCAGATCCTTCTATTAAGCTTTAAAGCTCATTTACTCACGCTGGAAAATGGCGGAAATGGGTGCTTTAACTATTCTTTTTGTGTGTGTTTATCTTGGTTTAGAATATTTAAAAAATTTATAAGTGCCTGCAACGTAACTTTATCTCAAACAATTCGTCATAAAATAATAGGGTTACTACTGAATGTTTCATATTGGCAAGTTATCGGCGAGAAGACTGCACGCTAGTTCACTGACTGGCTCCTAGAGGCTAGCGTGAAGCGTAGTGCTCTTGCTGTATCACCCTTAACTCTTCGCACTGCTTATACTCGAACGCAAAATAAAAAATAAAGATTTGTCAAACTCGAAATTTAAGGGCGCCGCCTACCCGCGCGTGAGAGGCTCAAAAGCGACGGAGCAGTAAGGTCGACCTAGATGCGCGCATCAAGTAGGCCTGCCGCGTCGCCTCAACAAGCCAAGCGCTAAACTAGCGTGCAAGCTTCCCACCGAACGGGGTTTACTATAGGACATTAAGCGGTGACCACATAATTTTACTGGTGGATAGTCTGCAACTAGGTTCAGCGCAGGTCGCAACCTGAGTTTCACATATATCCGGTTAGTACATTTTGAAATACGGAAGTCTGAAAAGGCCGTTTTAAGCCATGTTGGAGGGCTTAATGAGCGTGGCGTCTTAACATTGAGGTTCCGACCTTGTCTGAAGTTTGTTTTCTTTTCGTACGTTGGCACAATGGGCACACGTGGAATATTTTCGTAAAAAACGGTTTACGAACACGCTGCAACACATTTGAAGCGTGGGGTAGGCGGCCGCCTTAAGTTAGGCTAAGATTAATATAATAAAAAAAACTGACACTGAGCTATACACCGTAGCAACAGAGAATCAGTTCATTGCCATTTGGTTGTTCCAGACTCTTGCATGCATTATATCTTCTACTTGCGGATTTTCTCGGGGTACTTCGACCCTCTGCATTTCTACGTTCCAAGCTTGCGGCAAGCCTGCAATTGACTTGATTTTGGCTTGCCATTACAAGCCCTATTTGGTAAGTTTGATTCAAGCTTGAGTCTAACTTTTTTTTTAAGTTGTATCTTGCCTTGTACGAGGCAAGCTTAATGCAAGCGTGCAACAACCTTGCATCAAGCTTTCCTGGCAAGCTTGCTGCAGGCTTGTCGTGTGGAGACTAGTTAGCTTGATTCAAGCTTGATTCGAACATACTGGCTTGACATGACAAACTTGCTGCAAGCGTGCAGACTTGTCATGGCCAGCTTGATCCAAGCTTGAATCAAGCTGATTTTGCTATCTCGGCAGCAACCTCACAACCGCTGAAGACATCAAAATGCTGTGTTGCATAAACTCATTTTTGTTCGCTTCGCTTCATGTAATGCATTAATGCTCGCAAATAAGTGTCTGCGTATTTTTTTAAGTATTGAAAACACATAGCGTACATTGTTGCAAATTTTTTAATTACTAAAAATAAAATGTGACAATCTTGGTATTTTATGCGCGAATCTATTCCATATTCAGTGTGAGTTTTATTCATTTTGCAGACTGCTTCCTCTTTCTTTGTTTAGTTTACGTGCATAAACTAGATATGATAAAATAGTGACATAGATAAAGTGACCGGAAATTAATTTTCTACAAAACGTTTTTTACAACGTCTGTTGAAGTATTATAACATATATTAACTGCTTCCGGAATGCATTCAAGGCAATGGCAAAATATAATATTAATTACATCCGCACGGAAGGACAGGATTACATTTATAAACATAACCTTGTTATAAAGAGTCTGTACTAAAAGGAATTATTTGTTTATTCGTTGCACAATATTACTGAAATTTAACCAGTAGAGTATTATGAAAATTCTACGATACTTCTTGCTAAAGTGAGTTTTACAATCTAAAAACCTTTGCTTCCATTTCTATATTACAGACCGAATCAGCAATTTCAAGTACTATTGTGAAACGGCCGTTTAAGATAATGTGGTACATGTAGGTAGGTCATAGGTAAGTGGGCTTTATGTCCCGTCGACAGCGAGGTCATTAGAGACGATAGCACACAACTTGTTATAATTGCAGGAACTGGGAGAAGAGTAGGCCATGGCCTTTGTTAAGGGACAATCCCAGCATTCACCTGATGCGATTTTGGGAAACCATGGAAAAATCGAAATTAGGATGGCCGTAGCTGAGTATTGAACCCGAGTCCTCCCGAATACGAGTCCAAGTAAATGTGGCACAAAAATGAACAGAAATCCATCATGTGTTCCCGTCTTCTGGCAGTGTTATATTGTTTATGAAAGAAGGCCAGGTTGAAGGATGGGTCGGCTGTTCGAATAGCGAGACAAGCCTGTCGCCATCCGGCCCAAGGAACAGATGAGGTGAGATGAGATGAGTGTGGAGCAGCGATGAAATTATAAAGGCGGGTGAAACGGGAGATCTCTCACATGCGAATAATCCTGGCCCAGACCCACCGAGAAATGCGGTACAGAAAGAAATAAAGACTAATAATATTGTCTAAAGCCAACAAGTTTAGGCAAGTCAGTAAAAGACAACTTCCTACTAAAAATCATAGGAATCTGTTCTACCAAAATATATGAACAAAACTTCGCAGGCTTCTTGGAGATGCGCTTTTACCTTGATAACATCTTGTAAACTCACGTGGAAAATACTGAGTTACAGAACATGGCTTGCAGTTGTTGAACGGTGGCGAACACGGGCCGTGGCAGTGGCGTCTAGTGGACGGCTGCACGCGGGGCTCAGAACTGTGCATATTAAATACTGCTGCAACATAACAAAGAGCCGTGCTGAACTAAAGTGGACCGCTGAAAACATCGCCCGAGTGCGGCATGTCGTCCATTTAACACTAATGGCGTGACGTCACACTGAGAGCCGTGGAGCACGCCAACATTTTCAGTAATTATTCATCACGAACAACAGACCCTACTCACAGCAGTGACGGTAATTACACTCGAGTGATCGTCCTTCCAAACGACACTCGACAGTACTGCAGCTCCTAGTACTTAGTTTGTGGCCATGCACGATGCAGTACATAAACATGGCGTTAAGTATTTTTTGCAGATAATTGTAGGTGAAAAATTTGATTAAACCGAGGGTTCATATGAGCGCCGTGACTTAGTATCGGAAAAACACTTTTCAGTCATTATTTAATTGTTTGCTGTTGATCGTGTGTTCAGAGTTTTTCCATACGCTGTTTCCATTATTATTTAGAAGTTTCCTTAGTTGCCTTAGGAGTAACAACTGGGGCTATTAGGCGAGAATCAGCCTGAGGTTGTTCGCCAATGCTGTCCGCAGGAATAGAAGTGAAGGGACAAATCAGGGCCGTATTTACGCATCTATGCGCCTTAGGCCCGTGCGTCTCGGCGCCCTTGCAGTCTCTGTTTTTAACCCCCGACGCAAAAAGATGTGTGTTTATCTGTGTGGCTGTGTGTCTGTGGCACCGTACCTCCTAAACGAATGGACCGATTTTGATGCGGTTTTTTTTTTTTTGTTTGAAAGGTGACGTGTTCGAGATGGTTCTTAGCTATGATTCAAGGAAATTTGTTCAGCCGTTTAAAGATAATGAGCTCTTTTCTAGTTTTTAACTATTTATTCCAGGAAGCGTTGCTTAGCAACGATGCACTGAATGCAGCTACATACTCATGTTTTTATTTTCATTACAAACTATGAATTCTAGATATTTTTGAGTGAATTGTGAGCAATTCTACTGGTCTGATCGATTTGAAATGTAGTATCCCGTGAGTCGTTTTTTTAAATATATTTTTAATATTTGCGAGTTACCCATCCTTCGTTAACAACTAGCGGCCTTGCCCATTTTCAACACCACATTACTTAAAATTACTCTGCTCTGTCCTCTCGCTATGTATAGTAACGAAAATAGTAATTACATAATAATAATAATTTGTCATAACTATTTGGCAGTTGTTTGAAAATTACTGTTAACCATAGATCATACCAATGGAGAGAGTATTTATTAGCAAACAACGTGAAAATCGAATCCATTAATATTTTTCACTGGTTGCCATATTGACACAGTGATCGAAAATTCTTCACATGTACTCTTCGTTAAAATTGCGCCTAGAACAGTTGCGCCTTAGTTTTGGACCTAGTGGGCCGAGTGGTAAATCCGGCCCTGGGACAAACACAACACCTAGTCAAATACCCTGGAGACATACCAGACAGCTATATGCAAATGCTAAGAGTAAGCTTGTGAAAAATAACCTAGCAGTATGAGGTAAAACTAACACATATTTTGATATTATTATTGTATAATTATTGTATGTTATTATTTTAACACATTTTATTTAATTTTTACGTATTTATCGTACTGTTATTTTTTATTTTCTCCATGCAACGAAATTATGTTCTCCACAGAGACATTTTTCTCAGGATTTTTATGTTGGCAGCGTACATCGGAAATCAATTAACCACCGATGCTGTTCTCTGGCGGTTTGACGTGATAACACAGCCAGAATTCTCGCCAAAGCGCTCAAGTTGTCCGGTATTGGTTTATAGTGTATTAGACCCAGTCCAAAACTGTGGGAGGTTACTATTAAATTCCACCTTCCCGCCCGGGAATCGAACCCAGGAACCTCCGACCAGGAGCGCTAATCACCGAGGCAAGTGGTTGGACGCCCATAGCTTTTATATTGTAACAAATTTATTAACTCTTCTTTACAAGTTCTCCTTAGAGGGAACAAAATATTTTCCATACTTCTGGTGCAAAGTTAAAATGTTACTTGATGGGATAACATCAACCAGAGTACTCGGGCATGATTATGCACAACAATGATGACTATGGATTAAAAAATGGCTGACGATCCAATCACTGTCCCGTACAGATGCGATTACGTGAAATTTTTGAATATTTTGAAGTTTTGTGATTCACGTATGTTTGTTAAATATATATATATATATTTTTTTAATAACCTCTAAATGGCGAAATACTAACGATATCAAATCTTATATAGGAGACGTATTTGAATAACATATGGAGATTTAAACCGCACCATACACGGTTTAATAAAAACGAGAAATTCTTGTAACAAAATGTTTGGAAAAGTAATTTACGGTAATAATTTTCGTTATACGTTAAAGTTATGCAGATATTCATACCAGATTGCGCAAAAAATGTCCTTATAACGGAGGCGAAAGGAATTAGCGTATCATGGCAAACATGGCTGTGGGAAATTTTGCGCTAGCACGTATACGAATTTCCGCAGTATACCGGCGTTGTTTTTTTTTTTTTTTTTTTTTTCGTAATTGCAATTAAAAATTATTGAATATACCTCTCCCAACTTTTTTTTTTTTTACTTCCAAGATTGTTTTTCTACTAGCTCGTAGATGCTGTGGTTGAAATTTAGACATGTTGTTGAAATTCATCTTTCATATGTTTGTATGAACTCTGATTTTGTACAGATGTTACGGTTGCGTTGAGCGTACGGCGTGCGCCTAGCACACGCAAATACTCGAGTTTCCTTCAAGTATGCGTATTCTACAGTGCTATATTAGCTAGATTACATTAAGAGAAGTTCTCGACATGAAGACTGGCACCTGCTGAGCTCCTTACGTTTGGTAATGAAGTGGTGAGTGAGCTATATTCGGCCTTAGTTTCGCGATCACAGGTCCCACTCGTCATTGCAGTGGCACTACCAAGGGGAGAGGGAGGATACTAGAGACATGTGCCCTATACCCAAGGACACAGGAAGACTTTTTTTAAAGGTTTTCATAAGTAAAGCTAATTTAATTAACCTACTGCTGTTATTTTCTAATGTTTAGTATTAGTTAATCAAACATATAATTTATTTACATTTTATTACCACTTTAAAAATGGTAAAATACTATTTTGTCTTTATGACTAAACCTTTTTTTCAAAACCGAACATATATTTTATTTTTTATCGCCCCTTCCAAGGTAAAACACTGGATGCTCCTCTTGTTCGTTGTGCTAACACCAAATCGCAGGATACACCATTATACCACTACAGAAAACTGTACCCAACATGCCTTACAATTTTACTCTTCCTTTTACATTTCTCTAGCTTCGACGATTTTTGCTTAGTTTGTATTTTTTTCATAGTTTTTGAACCGTAACTAAAAATCTACAACATACATCCCTGTAGTTATATAACAATGACTACTTTCCAAGAAAATTTAACACACGGATTCTTATTGCATCCCGTGTTAAAATACTTTTCTTCAGTTCAATGAATGTTTCTTTTTCACTATCCATGAACATGTATTTTTTTTTTTTCGTTACGTGTGAGGGCAATTTGATTCAAATTTTTTACAGTGTAGTGATTACCACCTACTTCAATGTTGATCCCATACCTGAATGCTACATTTTATGCGTTAGTGTAATTCGCGATGCTACAATATTTTCGATGTAGTTGGGTTCAAAAATTGGAAAACTACCTGAGAATCGAGGCGTGAACAAGAATACGCATTTACAGTAAATTTTAAACTACATTCAGTGGTGCTCGATCATATGTATTGTTATCGCTTCCGAGCGAAAACCACGCTATGCACTAAGAAGTGATCGCTCGGTCTTGAAGATGATTTTGAATTTTTATGAAACTTGCGAAAATATCAGTAAATTAATTTATTTCACTAATATGTTTTTAAAAGGAAAGACATTTTCATAAATGATGATAGGCTCGCTATTTAGATACCCATCTTGGTTTACGTATTTTGCGCTTCGAGACCTAGTACACTGCATTTATAACATCACCAGAATGTTAGTTTGGGAAACCCAAGTTTGGAAACCCAGGTCTGGGCAAAGTGAAGTATCGGTACCTTGTATTTCGTCAACGAGAAATAATGGAAGAAAATGTAAGTTAATACATCTACAAAACATATTTAAAGCTTTTTTTTTACTGTACGAGCAAGAATGGGAATGGAAGAAAAATCAAGAAAGTATTTTATTTTGTAATTTTAAAACATATTAAACTTTTATTGTCATATTCAAATATGACTATTTACTAATTTTCGTAAAAACTCAAGTAATGATCGTATTTATCATCAGTATAACTGGAAAAAACGTCGTTTTCAAATAAGGAAAATGATATTGTCCTGAATATATTGTTTGTGATTAAAACATTTCGGCATATAATTGATCACTGTAGTACTCGCCACTCCCTGAAACCCCAGTGTCACTGTTTACACCTCACACGAAACACAACTTTCGTCGCGAAACTTCTATTTATAAACTTTGACTTACCTCAACAACCAAACACAGCTTACGTCAACGTAGTGCAAGAGTCGTGTTTTCACGCAAGTCCGCTATTGGTTCACAGTCCCCAAGGAAGAGTTACAGTAGCAGTGACTCAGTCACGAAAGTAATGCACGTTTACAAGAGTTTGGAATCCAACGTCTTCTCAAATTAATTAGTTTATTTTCCGAATTTCTATAATTGAGTAGGAATAGGAAAATTTCGTGAGTTCAATAACCTGCATGTTATAATCAACTATCCTAAGCATACTCAAGCCCCGACCATTTGTCCACTTGCTGCTACTCAGTGAAACAGCAGACAATGAACGAATGAACGAGGCTTGAGAATGCACAGTACAACGAATTCTAGCCAGCTGGTAATTGAATTCGCGACATTTTTCTATCTCTACTAATGAGTCTACATTCTCACATAGGTAGGTCCCGGTAATTTTCGCGAAAAGATTTTTGCAGCACTTTGTTTCAGTGCCTTACGTGCGCACCTGCAGCTCTGCTATGTGGTCAGTGATTGGATGCCGTAACGCCCGGAGTGTGGAGGTTAAACCCGCAAATCACAGATGTGTTGTGTGACAGTTAACCATGTACTGATTGGCACAGTCTAATGAATAATAACTCTGCACAAAAACACTCTGCAAATAATCATGAAGTTGATCTGCAGGTGTACACGTAAGACACTGAAACAAACTGGGGCAAAAATATTTTCGCGAAAACTACCGGGCCCTACACATAGGGCAGTAGGGATAGTGAACTAAAGAAAATATAAACCTTGCTGACAAACAGTGTTGTCTGCTCGCCACTGACTCTTATATAGAATACATACCATCGTGCGAGAACTAGACGGTTAAAATAGTGTATACGATCAAAATGTTGAACGGCGAGTTCTCAAGACTTAACGAATTTTATGAGTTGATCAGCTTTAAACTATTCACCGGCGGCCATTGAGTCGCGGGGGGCGTTTATATCGAGCAACTCCTGCCTCCACCCTTTCCCCTCACTTAGCCTATCTAATTTCCAATTAGATTAACGGCCTATATAGCAAGAAGCTCGTACGACACAAGTGAGCTCCGAGGCAAGGAACAAACAGCGTGGCACTTGGGCAGAGTGGAGGTAATTGAATTACCTATTCGAATACCCTTGCTCCAGAACAGGGGCTAGGAGCAAAAACTTCCGGAATTTACAACGGTGTTGGTTATTCAGTTATTGATTCGTTAATTGGTTGAACTCGCCCATCGGTGACGTGAGAAGCAATTTCGTTAATTACTTGAGTTGGCAGCATAATTAGTGAGATGTACTACCGTACGTACAGTGTTTGATGTTAGTCTTGTAAGTTGCTTTTGCTAAATACTCATGTTTGTATAGCTTACTTTAAATACAAATGTTATACGGGAAACTGTCAATAGTGTACGGGGAAAGTACTGATCTATCTTGCATCATTTAATCAATATAATTGTGCAAAAATGATATGTTGTTTTAACTATGCATGCTACGAACAATCATACCGGTAATAATAATATTGCCTATAACACAAACCAACATCAATTTGTAAACTTATGTAGAAAGTTAACAGGTTAAGTTGTGCTATACGTTTATCTAAATACAAAAAATGTACGGTAAAGGAAATAAAATTAATATTTGAGTCATGTTAAAAATTATAAAATAGATTTTCAAAAAACCTACACTCTCTTAACAGAAGCGCTAGATGTGTTAGATAAAAAATGTAGGCGATGACCTATTCTGGATACAGTTTACGGAAAAATCGTTCACACGGTAAATTTTATTTTGTGAGGGAATAAAGACTACCGCAAAACAAAACATCTCAAATACAACTGACTTAAATTTTTTACCAATGTTGTTTTACTTCAAAAATGTCAATGTCGAAACCTATGAAATATTACTGGCTCTCAACTACAGCATATTAAAATAATTCCTGTAAACAGTTGAATACAAAAACGTTAATCAGACTGCATCCTTATGTGCAAAGACAAATACTCTTCTGATTTAAATAGGTTTTTGTAAAACAACACGAGTTCCCAAGCTAATTAAGAAACTATACATTATATTACTGTAAGTTGAACAATGTACAGTCATGGACACAAAATGGGCCAACTCGTGAAGGTGGAAATTTGTCTAAGTCCTGCTTCGGGTATGTTCGGCAGGCAGCCTTCGCGCAAGCGGCTGATGAGCGCGTGGCGTCACACAACAGCAAACGAAGGCTTTAGGAAAAAAGGGCACAAATCGCAACATGATATTGCGGTTAACAAACACTTAGCCGCCCTTATTAGAGAATAACCGTGGATAATATTTCACGTTCGTAAGTAATTGTACATTTAGTAGGGAGTACAAATATTGACGTCGTGCCAAAAACATATCAGATTTCGGTGTATTATTAATCGATATTATTATGTTTCAGTTTTATTTGTATTAATTCTACAAATGTTTACTTTCACATTCTAAGAAAATGTTACCCGTTCCTCATCTTTATTTTCCAACTAGTGCGTATATAATGCAACAAAATGTTTATGAGGCAGCAAAAATACTCGGCAGCAACGATACTGAAATGTTTTGAGAGCAGGGGCGTTGGAACATTTCGGAACTGGAGGGGGGAGAGGTTATATCACGAAACAACAAACCCCTCTAATAAAGTGGAAAGGGGGGGGTTCGGGTGTCCTCCCCCGGGAAAATTTGGTATTTCAAGGTGCAAAAAGGTGCACTTTTAGCATATTTCGTATTTAGATATGCTGAATATTAAACTTGCTTAATTAGTACATTTTTTAGAAAAACTAATTTAGCGAAGGTTTACAACGAGACAGTTAACAATCCAGGAGCCTAGCCCTCTAAAAATATAAATTTATATGAAAAAACAAGAACACTACACACAGTAATTTAAGAATCAGTTCATTAATTATGAGTAACAAAAAATATTGCCAACATCCTCGCGCATACAAATTGCTACAACAGAATCGGTGCTGTTTGCAATGCACGCTTCGTGTAATAATCAAGAATCTGTGTAATAGACTGCTGAGACATAAAAATAAAAGTAGGACAAATAGAATTTCTTACCAGAAATTCCATTAAAAGTGAATTTTAATTGTTTTAAAATATTTACTCTTACAATGTCCATCACGAAAATACTATGATATTAATGATAACACAATGTGTTTTCAGCCTTCAAGTAATAATGTTTCAAGGTTAGCTTCGTGGTAATATACATAAACATTTCATATTTCTATGAATGTTATTTAGCACTTATTATTTAGTAGTACGGGATTACATGTGTTACGTAGGCTATTTGTTGTAATGCGATAATCTTAAAATGTTGCTTCCCAGCAAGTCGTTTAAAGCACAAATATTTTCTTTAATTTTGTAGTAAAAGCGATTCTACTACCTCGCATATCACTTCCCGGACCTCCGCACCTTGTAATCTCAGACTTGTGGCGCAGATAGTATACAATCAACATAGAATTACACAAAAAAATTAACACCATACCCCTTCTTAAATGGCGTATAAAGCTAAAGCTAGTCATCCACATTTCGTCTGTGAGTCCGTTAATTACGTGATCTACAGCCAATCAGCAGCCTCATAAAATGTTATGCGTCCATCAAAACCGTAGCAAACTTTAACTTTTGACGACGAAGAAAGCACAACCTTATTTATAAAGTCACCTTTGAACACACATATAAGACTGTGATGTTTTTTAAAAATTGGTTTCCTTTAAATGCCGACGCTTTCTTTGTGATTTAATTGGTTTCAACAACGTTCAGTATTTTCTATTCAACTACTTATTGGAACGTAATTTCTTATTTGTGAAGAGATTTTTTTTTTTGCCAGCAATAATGTCTAGGTCTTCAGCGCTGGTAAGGGATGACGTGATATGAATATGGAGCGGCGCCGGAATGTAGGGTGGGGGAAACGTAAGATCCGCGAGAAAATCCGCCGACCAGCGGCAGCATACGGTACGATTCTCACATGCGAAAGTCCCAGGACCGACCCCGCTAGGAATCGAACCCGAATCACCTTGGTAGGAAGGCGAGTGCTCTACTGCTTGACAAACCTAAGTGAAGCCCCTGGTAGGGGAGGTAAGAGCGCTAGTGTTTCGAGGTCGCCGTGTGAAGGCAGTGGAGGGGAATGTCTTGGAGCCCTCCTTGTACACTTCATTCATATTGTAAGCGACAATCTGTAGTAGGTCTAATAGGCCTGTGCAATGATATAGCTTGTAGATGCGCGATGCAAAACGACACGACTTGGGGGCCTAAGCTCGAGTTTGTGCGAGTAGAGCTCGTATGCGAATCGTCTCGTACGGCGCAAAACGTATACGAGACGGAGATTGTAAGCTCCAACACCGGCCACTCGTATACGCCTTACTTATTCGAAGGGAGTAGCGCTCGACTGGAAGTGTGTATCATTTAGTCAGGTTGGCATCCACGAAGAGAAAAAGTAAAAAGTTTTGATGGGAGGCCGCCAATCACAAGTCCAGTTCATATTCTGACACTTGCGTGGCAGTGAATTTAAAAATCGTGGAACTGAACAAAATGAAAACTGGCAAAATAAAAATTATTTTATATTTGTTAAGTATTTATCGATTTTATACATATATTTCGCTGCATTTTGTGGATCCATAAATGACTTGGGAAAAAATGTGAAATATATTTTAACTTTCGTATATAGATAATACTTAATTACAAAAAATAACAAAATGTTTAACACAATATTTCCGACGTGGTATATAAAATATTATCGAGTACAAAGAAATTCATTCTTAAAAATAAAATAATTTCTAGTTACAAATACTGCTTTTTTATATTTACTTTTATGTTATATTTTTACAGTAATTGCAAACAAATTTCAATAAGATATTGTATATCACATTCCACAATCTAACCGAAGTTAGTTTGTTTTAACACTGTAAGAACATAAAACGTGCCCAATGCAAGCTGACAACCACTTGGACAGCAAGAGTAGCCAGAATGTAGCGGGAGGAAATAATGGCACAACTTAATTCATTCTAAAATGACGGGAAGCAAAAAAAAAAAAAATATTGAAAGGTTTGTTGCAAGTTGAATGTGTATCCTTTTGTCATTGTATTTTTTTGTAAATATGCACAACATTTTCTTACATGACCATGGTTAATTTTTGCGTCAGTCAAGATACTGAAAGTCAAGTACAGCTGTGAGGAAAATAGTTTTTTATATGATCCTGGGAATCGGTTTATAATGCGCTTTATGTTTCGAAACTTATCTTATTACAAGTAGAAAAGTAACATAACGTCGTAATTTTATAATAAATTTATATAATATATTAAAAATTATTTTAAAAAATATATTACGTTGTGGGGATTTGAAATTAGGAAAGCTGTAACAGAAAGATCAATACGCTGATCACTCGGTCATCACCATATTAAATGATTTATTGTAAGAAAATATGCATAGTGGTTTGTAAAATGTTTTCTACGAGTCTTTATATTTTTTATGCGGCACTTTTTTTTCCAGACACAAAATGTTATTTCGTACATATGACCAACCCAGCCAAAAGTAAACAGTTGTTGCACTAAAGATTTTCATGTTTTAGTCTATGTAAGAAACCATTATATGATCGTTTTTCAGATTTGTATCCCAGTGTTGACAAAAATAATTTCGTATGTTATAAGGGAATATTTTATGAATTTGATTCATTTCTTAGTTGACATTACGCAACAGGTTATATTATTTTACTATAAAACTAATTATTCATTTGTGAGAAAATATTTTATTACAGAACATTCAGGTAGAATTGACAATTTTTGTGAATTTATGGAATTTATTACTTATATTAGATTATATTTATTTTCCCGGTATAATTACTATTATCATTGTTGCAAACACTAATCAGAATGCAGACTACACATCCCTTTATTAACACAAATTTTTATTTTATTCTATTGTAAATGTATTTTGGTGTGTTACTGGTTATCTATATAAATTATTATTTCGTGGGGCTGAAAGTTATTAGTCACGGTTTTTTGTTCATTGGCGAAATCTAATGTATCACTGGCATAGCTAGAGAGTAAATGTGACATTTTCGAACGAGCCGGATGTGACTGTATCGCCGATTTTATAACTTTTTACAAGGTGCCATCCTAATTATAGTAAAGGGGTTTTTGTCACAATTGTTCCGTTTAACTAAACTGCGAATGGGACCGATAGAGAAGAGGTCCGAGTCGAGGTTAGCTAGTAAATGTTGGTGTCTCAAGACAAACTTATCTGCTTCTTGAAGACGCTATTCCAGAAAGTTCTACTTCTCCTTGTACTACCAAATATGTTGGTCTTTTGACGCGGTGTATAGCTTCGCGATTTATACGACAGTTCGACTTTCTTTGCTTGGAATCTCAGATGGTGGAATGAGCCTCAGCTCTAGCTACCGGGTTTTTCTCCCTTAATTAGATTATTTCATATAATATGTTATGAAAATTAACTTAGTGACACAATAAAGTTTAGTATTTTTACATGGGAAAACTCTGTTCGCAACATAAAATACTTCAAATATCTTAGTTATACAGAGCCTAATTCCTGACCGTAAAAGCAAAATATTACTAATATTTTCTTTACTACTTGTAAACTTTACAACACATTCTAAAGACATATTGTATGGATGGCAGTTCATTAAAATAAGATATTTACAGTCTATTACTTACGTCACATCACTAACTACACACTGAAAATGGTATTCAGCCGAACTAGTTTCGTTGAAACTTTATGAATAAATTTAAAATGTCTTCTTGAAATTAATTTTGATGTTGCACGTTTTATTTTATTTTATATCCGATCATCTGTAAGGTTTTCCTATTTATCACTTTTTTTCCAGTTTGTAAACCTGTACCACAGTTTTGTTAAGTATGTGGGAAAACCCTACAGTTATTTACCAAGTTTTTAATTAAATAAATTTCCAACTATTTCTGTTTTGCACACATTGCATGTATGTCGCACAAAAATGTCTATTATATAAATTTCGATAAGTAATAACAGAAACAAAATATACTATGTTTACCACAAACTGGCAGTAAGTATATGACTGGGAAAAAGACAAGAGCAAATACTACGCAGAGCTTCTGCAACATTTGAGGAAATAAAAAATTCATTGAACTGTATACCTTGTAGACCCTAAATCGAATACACTTTTTTGCTCTCTACTTTATCATAGCATATTTATTCGTATTCTACTTCTCCTAATGGTAGCAACATTAACATTTAAGAATCGTCAACAGTATGTAGACCTATAGTTGATGCTCTAATCATCACAGCACTTAACTAAAGTTAAATCAATAACAGTCTCAACGCTTATATTTCGTGTACATTTTCGTTTACAGCAAATTTTCAACATCTAGAAGACAAAAAGAATGTTACTAATCATGTAAAACAATTTGACTTGCTTTGACCAAGTTTTGAACTCACGGCAGCTAAAAATTTCGTTAATAGGCCTAACACTGCGGTTCTGACTACTTTTTTTTTTTTTTTTTTTTAATAAAATGGTTGGTGCTGTGGCGATGCGTACACTGAGAGAAAGAATTGTTTCATTGTACTAAATATATTTGTTTGGGTGATGTTTGCTTCAGCCAAACAATATTTTGTTGGTAAGACCAAGCTTGGAGTCCTCCAAACTAATTTAGTTATTTCCCTCCACCAAATTATTCATTTAAACGCAATTTGTTTGTGCCAAACGTATATTTGGTTACTATAGGACGTCAAATAAATATTTTGTGTAAACAAACAATTTGTTACAACTGGTCAACAAAATAATATTGTTAGTTATGAGTGATGTGCTTTGAACCAACAATTTTTTTCGATGGACTAAATGATTTTGCTGGCAAAACTAAATCCATTTGGTTGACTTGCGGAAGATGGCAGTCTAGCGTGCGTGAGCGACAAGATGGCGAACACTGTATACCTCAACATTCAAAATATAAGTTAGTGCGACAAGTAGGACGTCTCAACTGTTAATCAGCATAATTCAAGTATCTTAATTTTAGCTATAACCATTTCAAAGTGGTTAATTTGATCGATCACAAAAGAAAATGCTATAAACTTGAAAACCACCGCATCTGCACGTCTCGTTCTTTGTGCTGCGGTGCACGGCAATCATTTAGTAGTATTATTTAACGGCGTTTACCTTTTCGTAGACGGAAAACAAACATGTTTGAAAATAAAGCAGTACAACCGTAATAAATATTAGGCCCAAATTTTGCTGTACAAATAACAACCTCAGTATCACAGAAGCAGTCGTAGCTCAGTTGGTTAGGTCATGAACGGAAAAGGGGAAGGTGATAGGGTAGTGGATCAAATCCCGGCCCGGCCGTTATTTTTTTTTTTTTTTTTTAGTCTTAAAATTTCTGAAATGTTTTAAGTTAGTAAAATATAATTTTTTTAGTTCTTAAAAAATTGTATGCGCATTTAATATGTCTAACGAAATATTTTTATGACCAACTAAATATTTGGTACTGCTAACCAAATTCAGCTATTTGCCTCAAACAAATCGAGGGAACAAAATAATTTGGTACGAGCAAACAAATATTTCGTTGCCCCTCTGTAAACAAATGATTTGGTTGATTCAAACAAATTTTGTTTGCACCAACAAAATTTTTTTCTCAGTGTAGCTTCCGCATCATCACTGCACCAAACATTCCCCCCTATAATGTGACTTAATTTTAGTGACCCCAGTAACTTTTCGTGAGACAATTTGTATAGTGACAATTTTAGAGACCAATTGGACAAACACAAATTAACACCCAACCAGACCTGGGAATCGAACCCAGAAACCCCGCACCAAAGCCGGCCGCTCAACCAACTGAGCCACGGGGGGTCGGCTCTACTCGCATATTACATCACACGCAAGTGAGGTTATTATTAAGTATTGCGTAAGTTGTAAAAACTTTCATTTTAGTCACAATGTATTAGTAGTTTTAAGCCTCAGTAATTTTGTACTGCTGTTTTATTGTGTTTCGCGCAGATACTTAATTCTTATATTCCACGTGTGCCGTCAAACTCTATATTTCAAGGAGGTGGCATTTGCCATGGCGGCCATATTGTCTGCTTATTACACTCGACGTATACGAGTCGTGAAGGTGAACGGTGCCTACCGAGAGAGTACCAACTCGCACGGTCTGGACGTATACGAGGGCACTCGTATGGTTCGAGCTTACCGTTTTTTAAAATTGTGCGAGTTTCGACAGAAAATTTAACATTTCGTATACGAGTGCAGTTCGAGCTTAGGCCCCCTGGACAACAACTAACTACACACCGGTTGTCACTTTTCAGCTGACGAGACTGTACACACTGCTTGTCGCGACGCAAGATTATTGGTCGCGACGGCCATGCCACTTGTTCGCTATTGGCAGGGAGGATGTAGCGGGGCAAAGGAGAGAAGGAGGGTGGGATATGTCAGAGAGGGGGACGGCTGTAGTTCACAAATTTTCCGAAGACACACTTAGGTTTGTCGAGCAGTAGTCACTTCGCCCACCGCGGCCTCCTGTATATGATGCAGTCAGCAAAATAATATTGAATTAAGTTTATTTGATTTGCACAGCCATTTGATTTGTTTGAACGAGTTTCAGGCTCGCTAAATATTTTCTCTATATTCATTTACACGTGCTTCAATAGTAAACTTTTCCTTAAGTTACACAAACGTTATATATTTTATGTTTTATTAAATTTTTAAGATTAATTTTATGCACATACTCATTCTTCTGCTGAATTGTTAACTTATTTGATAGCCTTGACAAACCAACGAACGAATGACACGTTAATAAACCTCTTAAATTTAATACCTGTATTACATAACATTTAATGCTGACTACAAGAATGCCTTGGAACTCCATAACCATTTCTACATACTTCCATAGGTACTTTTTTTTCTGTTTTTCTTTTGACGCAACATGAAAAAATATTTTAATGTTTATTGTTAATTTTGTGTAATTTACTTTTACACTACATACATAATATCTAATATATAAAATTCTCGTGTCACAGTGTTTGTTTCCATACTCCTCCGAAACGGCTTAACCGATTTAAATGAAATTTTGTATATACATTCGGTAGGTCTGCGAATAGGTTTTTATCTATTTTTATACTCCTAAGTGCTATTGTTTAGTAAATATTTTTAATGTAATAATTTTAGAATCCGGTCGATAACTGTGTAAGTGATAATTGGTTAGTTATCCCCATGAGCTGATACCAGTCTATCCCCACCAGGTGTCGCTACTCTGTTATTATTATTATTTAGTAATTTCTTTATTATTAGACCTCTTACACTTACATACCACATCCTTACACACTTACAATAAGTCATTTATGCGACAAAACAACGTTTGTCGGGGCAGCTACTCTCTATATAAAATGAAGAGCCCCATTCACACACCCATACACTCGTCAACGCACAGTCCAAACCTCTGGACCTAGATATGTGAAATTTTAAAACTTAAGTTTTTTTTTTTCCTTTTTCAAAATTTGAAAATTATAGTAAGTCAGTGAAATGTGGTGAAATGTGTTTTTCTATGAATCCTCAAAAGCGCTTAAACCAGTTGAGATATCAAGGTGCATTTTACATTAGCATAAAGTTTACAAAAATTCAGCTAGTTATGATGGTGCATCGCGAAAATGTTTTTGTCAACATATCCTTGAAACCACTGTAGTTTCTTGAAACATATATGATTCGGTGACATACTTCTGACATAACGTAGCTGTCTGCAGACGAATCATAGGCATAACATAGCCTATTACAATATCGGGATTCGTATTGGCTCAGTCAAATAGGGTAACACCTCCAAGTACAAACTAAAGCCAGTAATATTCTGGTAGCTGAACGTGTGTTGAAATCTAGCAAACAGTCAAGTCTTCCCGCGATAAACAATCATTTCTACATATAACCTGTTTATTTTTAATTTAAAAATTAATGGGGCTAAAACTGTAAAATATCATTTTAATGAATTTCCGATAGCTTTTAAACCTATATTGAAATCGAATTGATTGATGTATCAAAATTAAGCCTACGAATATCCGTAAAAAGCAGTTCCAGGACTTAATGAAATTCAACCTCTAAGGACATTAAAAAAATTAACGTTGTTTCAACTAAGGAAGGAGTTACAGCCAAACTCTTTGAATTGTTTTAATAATGTTTGTTTTTGTACGAGATATAATTTGTTTTGTAGATATACTATGTGATTCTTTTTATAGTAATGAAAATTTCTTGCTCACACTGTTTTTATATAGTGGCATGTCAAATCACAAAGTTGCGTAAAACGGCATTATACAAGAAACGAAAATCAAGTGACTTAAGGAAACGAATTAATTCATACTGAAGAACAGTGTATCGGGCTACGTCAAGACATGTATAAAAATCGGCAATGACATTTTCCGTATTAAAAAAGAAACAACAGAATTTTGGCAACTTTTTATTTCAAATTCAGCAATTGTTTAAAGAAAAAAAATTCACGGTTGTTTTATAAATTTCTCGACGTAACCTGTGACACGGTTCTTCAGTGTGAAATTATTTCATTTTTATAAGTCAGGTGGTTTTCTTCTCTTGTATAAAAGCGTGTTTACAAATTTGGGCTTGATCTGCCTGTACACAAAATCTATGAATTCTAGAAACTTTTTATTACTCTAAATATATTCACAATATGTGTCTATAAAGTAAACCATGTATCATACAAACATTAAAATTATCTGAATATTTAAAATTCTGCAGGGAGCAGAAAACTCCCCACCCCCTTAATCGACTGTATATGTTAGACGTGTGGAGATACCGAGATATTTCTGAATAAGTATGAAACTTACGTAAATAACTAATAAGTGATTTAAATAATTTTTCGAAATTCAACAGTTTAAGTGGCGGAAAGATGTAAAATGTTACAGAAGTTTCGAAAAGCAGATATGAATACGGAGAAACAATTTTTTGAAGTTGTTACGTGTACCACTTTGGGCACAGGCCTATCTTAACACATTTGTTTTTATCAATTCTGACGACCTTTCTTGACGTTATAGTTTGGGACACTGGTAGGAAGTTTAGGGTTCAAATCTCGTGAAAAAACGGCGACGGGGAACTGCTATGCTATTATAGACGCACATATTAGCGGCAGCTGGCAGAAGGGCAGAGAAAACGGGAGATCCATAAGAAAATTTACCGAACTGTGGCATCGTACAGGCACGATTATCGCATGTGAAAATACGGTTGACTGCTAGTGTAGTCGAACCCAGATTACTATATTGATCATAATTTTTAAAATAACAGTGAGTGAAGTCGCGGCCGGGCAGCTGGTATAAATTATAACATATTTCGGATGTCTACAACACAAAGAACTACACAACATCCTAGCTGCCGAACTGTATGGTATAGATAAGCCATTCACTGAACTTGAAAGTGAATTTCAGTACCTTAGCGTAGAGTTTAGTAGCCGAACTGTCACGGAGAAGATCGAATCTTGGAAGAGGGACGAATCATTCCTGATCCTGGTTAATATTGTGGACAGAGAATTAAATTATTTATATTACAAAAAAAAAAAAAAAAAACACCTGCAGGGCTGAGAAGTCGGGTTGTTATAGTACGCTCAAAATACAAATATTTACTCAAACGTTTATGCTCAATATTTTAAGTTGTTAGTAGTTTAATTGTATTTGTTAAAATCAGTATAAATATAAAATTATACAAAACATACGTCTTGCTATATTGTGTTTCTATATTTGAATTTTATATTTTTACGCATATGCACTAATATGTACGGGGTACAAATTATATTTTGTAACCCACTATAAAATTTTGGTGGGTACGTTGTACCCCTGTACGTCTCTGTTCCTAAGCCACTTTTTCAGATCATTGTACGCAATAATGGTATGCCGCAGGCTATGTAAAGAAAAATAGTAGTTTGTTTAACTAGTTCTTATTGCTCAAGTATTCAGATAGAATTACCGCGTGTTATGACAAAACATACAAATGACATTTAGGTACCAATTACAGCTTCTACCACAAGTTTAAGGACACCGTTATATTTAACTAACAAAACTTTTTGGCCTTAAATTAATCCTAAAGGACCTGATTATTAATTTCACATGGATAACTGTTTCAGGCTATGTTCAGAATACAATTTGTAAAAACAAAATTGAAAATAGGACAGTTTGTTTAAAAGTTATCCTTTATTTTGTTTTTTTAAAATAACATTAATTTTTTTACACCTTAATGAATTTTTCGGAGATGTAAAAAAATAAAACTATGGATATTATTTATCCAAAAGTTTGGGCAGGAACATAAAACCCTAAAAAGAAAATTATAGCCACAGAATAACTCTCTAGTTTTATTTTAAAAAGTAATCATAATATTATACTATTATATAAATAGTATTTTAAGAAAGGAAAAAAGGATAACTTTTAAACAAACTGTCCTAGTTTTTTTTTTTTTTTTTTTTTTTTTTTGTAAATTAAACTCTGAACATAGCCTGAAGCAGTTATCCATGTGTCGTTAATAATCAGGTCACGTAGAATTAATTATAAGGCCAAAACCTTTTGTTGGTTTAATTTAATGGTGTCCTTGAACTTTTGGTAGAAGCTGTAGATATTTTAAATATCACGATAATATAGAATAATATTTTTTCAACGTTAGTTTAATTGCTCGTATTACGGAATTTGAGAAATTTTCACGTTTACGCAATTTGAATATTGGAATATAAATGTTTGAAATTTCACTTGTTGTGAAACGTTATGCTACATCGTAGACACCAATATTCAGCAAGTTGTGCGTTCATACATTACAGATGACAGTTGTTAAATATGGGATTGTATACAGTAACATAGGAAACAGCAACATAAAACGTTTTAATAACTTTACACTTAATATATGCTTGCACTACGTAATATATGTTAATAATCAATACGTTAATATTTTTTCAGTCAGAGCTGTCTATTTATGTAGGTATTACCTACAGAACAAGAAAATATGAAGAAATATTATCCTTGCGTCACGTTCTTCTGACAACGATGCTGTGACAACAATTATTTTACGTGATACGTGGCTATACTAAGTGAGCTTTGATGGTAACAATCTACGTTAGGACCCATGGACGGAACCACGTGTGCAGTTGTTTCGCACGGGAGAATGACAACTGTTTCTGTCAAACGGGGTGAAAGAGGCCGTTTGCAACTACCTGTACCAACAACTCACAATATTTTTATGTAATCAGCATCAAGTTTACCGCTTGATGTTAGATGTTTAGTGTATGAAATATTTGTTCTATGGTTGTTTCTGAAGGTTTTTATTGTAAATAATCAGTACAGTGATGGTGTTACACGTTTTGTTCGTGCTTAACAGATGTGAAGTTAAGTCACAATGGATCAGCAGTGGACTGTCAAAGAGAGATAGAAGTATCCAGGTAAAACCCACTGGGTCACTCCAATGTTCGGCAATTGTTCTATATGTAAAGATGTGAGCGATTAAGTCAGACCATAACGTCACCGCGACAGCCAGTTAAATATTACTGTATTGGTACAATAAACATTAGTTTCAGCTCGCAGTATGAGAATGAGAATACGAGTACATTGATTATTAATATTTTGTTACCATATAGGGAACGGTTTTTATCTGGTTATTGAAAAATGTGTGCACTTTCGTAACTTCGTTACTGTGTTTTACAAATACGTTTTCTATCTTCATGTTTGAGTAATATAAATGGACATGTGTCAGTTTTGCATTTACTAAATGATTTGTGCGCCGCACTGGTTCAGCCAATATACAGTGTCTGGTCGCTTGAGGAAGGTGTGAACGAGCGATGCTCCAATCCTACAACACAACCTGTGCCCAGCACAGTTAGAGCGCACCGCTATTCGTTGTTCTGCAGGATGCCTAGATGCCAGGCTCCCGCTTACACACATATAAGGATTGCCGAAGTGGACTTTGAATATTTCAGTGGCCCAATTTTTGTGTCCATGACTGTACATGTGCTCTAAATTTTGAGTAAAATTAAGTGTTTTTTGAAAAGAGATTTTATCGATAACACGACATACGTATATCCAATGAATAACACAAGTAGCATTTAGCCAGTCCCACGTAGCTGTAGAATGACTGGTGCATTTAATTCAAGTTCCTTCGCAAGGTCAGGGACGGAAATAAAAAAAATTCCACTGATCCAAATACCGTCATTTTAAAAATATTTCACCATTTTTGTTAAAATGATATATCAATTTATACGTTCCTTTACCAGTGAAAAATTTATGATAAAGTATGAAAAACTTATGTGTTTTTATATACACCAGAATCATAACGTTATTGACATTCTTCTTGAATAATAAACGTTGACATTTTGGTTCAATGTTGAGGACATTTTAACATTTGGTTCATTTGTTGTTGATTAAAATAACTTTCCAGGTATTTTAAATTAACGTCTGTCTAATTCAAAATAAATCTGAAAAAGACAGCATAACATTTAAGCAACGTCATTAAAAAGTTCAATAAGAATACGTAAAAAAATTACTTGTTAAATTGTTTAAATTAGTAATTGACTTTACAAAATTTTAAATTTTTAAGACAATTAAATACAATTTATGATTGATATTTTGTACCGACTTATATACTTATATGCATAACGTGACTGGTCATACAAATTCACTATGCAGAAAAAATAAATAAACAACAGATGAGTTTAATAATGTAATAAGACGCTATAGTAAAAACTGAAATATGAAAGGGAATGCATGTCAGTCAATAAATATTTAAATTATTATGTTTAACACTTAGGTTTAACGATTGCTACTGACTGAAAAATTTTAGGAAGTGTAGGTATTTTTGCTATTTACGAAAACAAATATGAAATTTAAAAACAGTTGACGGGGTAACTTAACCTTTATTATTTTTTAAATGATGGCATATATACTCAAGCAGTGAATGTAACTTTACACAAATATAGTCAATGTTAAACTGACGTTCGAAACATTTTTTACAATAACGTAAATGTGGAGGTTTAGTACTTCGTGTTTAATTTTCACACACTCTTTAAAATATGTTATAATAACTTGTATTTTTTTATGGTATACCTACATATGCGCACTTTTTTTTAAACATATATTTGAAGTCTTTAGAAATTCGTAAAATAATTTGTGTGTAGTTAACACAAATATTAGATACTTACAGACCTACACACACACACACACTTACACACACACCAACACACCAACACACACGTATGTTTAACTGCTAGTTTGCATGTTTAAACTTTTCCTTTTTTTTCCTTTTACCGTGTAACTAGTCTTGCAACCATTGATTATTCCATATTTTCCCTACCACCATTTTGAATATCGCATTAATTTCCAAGTCTCTTGCGAACTGTAAACGTAATCATTAAAGCAGGCAGACTGTATTAATAGCATCCGGTTCCACTTCAAACCGGCTTCTTCCTATTAAAGGGGATGACGGGCCATTTTTCATTTGCTCTTCCTGTTACGGAGGAGAAGCTAGAATGCTCAGGTTGGATCACGTTACTCGTTAGGACTAAAATTACCAATTCTTTGCCAGATATTGAATGAAATTCGTTTATGCAGATTTCAAACAGTTAAATTATGATACACGTATACATTGACGACTGTTTTTTTAACTTAACAACACAATTACAAATTACATCTGTAAAACTTCTGTTGATGACCGAGTCATTTCAGAATCATGGACTAAGTAAACCCAATTGTTCTTAGTAGGAACATTTTTGCTGAAAAAAAATCAGTGCTTTAAAAATTGCTTATAAGACTGAAAGCTGCATTCAAAATTTTTGTGAAATTATTTTCTAACACTTCTATTTGAGTAGCAACTATGTAAAATTAGTTAATAAAATTGATTTTACGGTGATCATGATGTTACTTCGGTATATTTATTTTAACATTCGTCGCTGACCTAGATTAATACTTTTAAGTTGGGTGAATGAATGTCCTAAAATAGGTAGTTCTGAAATCCGCTGACTTCGATATGATAAATAAATACACCACTGCCGCATTATCGTATATTCAGCTTGGTGCACTTCAAATTCAGTTTGTATAACCATGTCGTGAATTAATACGAAGATCTTTAACATTTACGAACATTCTCTTAACCAAAATTGATGATACTCTTATGCCCAAGATCTTAACCAAGCGTCACTCCTGCAACTGACAAGATAATCCTAGCACGTAGAGCCTACTTGTTACTAACAGCAATTAGTTTCTAATATTTAATTCCTATATATATATATATATATATATATATATATATATATATATATATATATATATATATACACACACATATACATGTTGCGCCGTTCATACATATATTTTTTTTTCGTTTAGGTATGCCATTATGCTCATTATCCCTTCACACACACACACACACAGATATATATATATATCACATGTTGCGCCGTTCATATATATATTCTTCGTTTAGCTATGCCATTATGCTCATTATCCCTTCACTACTGGTAACAACAATTAAAGACAACATGATATGGTAAATTGTGAAAAGAAATTACCAGAACACAATTTAATATTAATTATTCATATAATTGCATAGAGTTCAAATGAGGCTGATAATGTACTTGTTGGTTACAGTTTATTTGTGTCTTAATATTAATGACTTTTACGCTGACTCTATGCTACCTTAGGTAAGATATCTATGCTGATATTGTGTATATTTTATTTACATTCTGGTAACAGTATTTTATTATGTATTTCAATATGTAGAACTAAAATAAAATTTTCAATGCATTTCAGACATTCGGTTGTGTATTTATCCTGTCAACCAACTTAGCCTCAAAGAATATATTAAATAAGAGGAATGCCCAGATTTTGTTTAATAATCACAACTAAACTCAAGATCATTATCGTATTGAGTGCTATATGGAGAATTATTCATTAGGTGATAATGATACTGTATTGCATTAACATTAAACACATACTTATATTACTCGTTACAAAATTGAATCAGTTTTTCAAAAGATTTTAGAGAATCTATGACAAATTCCTATAATCCCAATTAGAATTGTGTCATTATTCTCATAAAATAGGTAAATGATATTAATTTAAAAAATTTAAGCTATTACTGCAATAAGGAAACTATACAAACAAAACTGTACAAACAAAAAGAAATATCTCACTAAACACAGTAAATTCAACGAAGACTATTTGAAAATCTGACGATGTTCATTTATCTACGTACTTTTTAACGATAACTTGCCAATGCGTACCCAACAATGTATGGGAACTGTTATAAAATACCGTGTGTTGTGGAAAATGCGTATTCCAAGTTATGTAATTAAAGTCCGCGCGAAAGAAAATGTTTAAGCGTAACAGTGCATGTTCAAAGAAGTTTTAAATGAGTTTTCTTTAATTAATGTCAACTGAAAATACTTTTTATCATAATTTCCACGTAGGTGAAAGTGCAATACAATAATTATGTCACATGTTGCAGATATGACATATGACAACTGATAAATCTTAAAAAGCATAGTTGGTTCAGTCTCATATAGGCCATTTTACTAACACTGTACGGTCTTAAATATAGTTTCATCATAAGGCGGCTGCCTGGGAGAATGTACATACTTTGCGTATTCGAGTCAAAGACGTACTGAGTAAAAGCCCCTCAGTACGCGCATCACTCAACATCCTAGCTTCCAGGAACAAGTCACTGATCTGGCATGCAGTCTTCTTGCAGGCAGCTCGTCTCCATGAGATATTCAGTGGTCACCGTCTAATTTGACGAGTCGTATTATAAATGAATGTTTATTGTAGACGAGAGTTATATGCCTGAAAAGGGCCGTACATACAGCCATTTTCACAATTTTTTTTTTGCATGCACACGTTTAGCAATCGTAGAATGAATACCTATCATCTGAAGCTCTTCACACAGCTCGGCTAGGCATTTCTGGCGTGAAACAACTTCAGTCATTGTAGTTAAGGGCACCGCCTGTCACGCCCTTCAAATGTGTTGCAGTGTGGTCGTAAATACGTTTTATTTAGGAAACTATTTCAGTCTTCCCCATTGTGCGAATTTGCAAAAGAAAACACTCAAAATGTAGGCCTACTAACTGGACGTACTGTATGCCATGGCATTTGATGCGCGATTTAAGGGGTATTGACCCCTACTACCTTGAATTTATCTGTTTCTTCTCGATAACTTCTGTTTCAGTCGATGTATCAAAATTTTTGTCACGACAGGGCATAGATACAAACTTAATCGAATTTCTGTAATTGTTGGACCCATTATAAATTCATTATTTTGCAACGGGAAACAGCTGAAAAGGAAAAATTGCTTTATTTACGGTCACAAAATTAACAGAAACAATGCCACATGGAATCCAAAAAGTGAATGAAACAATAAACTATGCCTTGTCAGCGTGAAAAAAGTAAACCAATGTCTCTATTCCCTGATTTAGGCCTATAAGAAAAACCGCAAAACCGATCTGACAGGGATCAACCCTTCTTAAGGTCGCCCTTACAGCTATACATCACTCCTGAATCTCTAACGCGTAAGTAGGTGGCGGTCTTTATAAACGAGCTATTCTCCGTTCACTTTTACCTGAGTTTTAGGATAAACAAAGCAAATTATAAACACACATGTTCACTGACTGCCTACCACAGTGCACTGTAATCTTGCATAAGAAATAGATCTTTATTATCTGTCGTGTACATATAAATTTACCACTCCATCACTTAATGAGAGAGTTTTATTAACAAATATATAATATTAACATACTTTGCAAACACAATCTACGACGCTATATGTTTATTACTGTAATTATGGTTAGCGGACGACACGTCCATATAGTTGATTCACGAATGATTTACGACTGACGCACTGTTAAACGTACGAGTTTCTTGGTACACTTGCCAGTATTTAGAAATGTACGATACTCTGAAAATACCAAAAGTTTAGTTCAGTAATAATTGCCACCGTAAAAATAAGTCAGAAACATCACAATCAAATATAATGTGTTATTTTCTCAAAGTATTTTTAGACATTAACACGTCAATGTTGCCGCTACTGCGAATGTTTTTTCCTTTATCCGTTTTCCGTTCCAGTTCGTCCGAACCAAAATTCCTTGATCTATTTCGTTCCGTCCTCGTGTCGGTAGTGTATGGTATGTTATGTGACGCTGGACGTGAGCAGTGAAAATGTCTTGCATGGTTTTCGAAACGTGGATATGTGTCTTCATTACTAAACAAACAGCGGCGTTGTTTATAATGTAAGAATAAAAATCTCGCATAACATTCATAAAAAAAAATGTGACGTGAATTATCGACAGATTGTTTGGTGATTTATAAAATGTAATTTTTCCAAAACGAAGTACAAAAAAATCCAGAAGGACTTTACAGTAAGTTTAATCCCTCATTTTGTCGACAACTTTTTTTTCTGCATGAAGTACCAATTTTCGTTTCGTTAGTAACAGAATATTTTAATACGATCGTTAGTCATGGCTTGTTAATTACAATTGAGTTTTTATATATATTGTAATTGCACATGGTGTCAATATTTTTTATCAAGTTTTTATGTTATTTTTCTTCCGTGTGTCGACAACACGTACACCATTTTCACGCTATATTGTTTTAATAGATAGCACGTTGTTGTTTTCTATGACACCCAACTGTACACAGTTTTATCGGTTGGAAATAGTACATCGGCGCGCTACATAAATTGAGCCAATTAGAATCTAGCGAAGTGTAATGATATGATGCTATTTGTTTACTTCAGAACTCAGGTTAGAGCGAACGGAGAATAGTAGTTCACACTGACAGGAAACGGGGAACTACCATGGTTTGGCCTGTAACGAGGTACAGTTCAACATCCTCCTAGAGAGATTTCGGAAAAACAGGAAAAACCGTAATCGGAATAGCCGGACCGATAAAC